>SJYA01001962.1:697643-720383 GCA_006410615.1 Neotragus moschatus | reverse complement strand
TTCACAAGTTTTAACAACCTCTAGCCAATCACTGGAGAAGGCAGTGGCACCCCACTCCAGTACTCTAGCCTGGAAAATCCCATGGATGGAGAAGCCTGGTAGGCTGCAGTCCATGCTAAGGGTCGGACACAACTCAGACACTTCCCTTTCACTTTTCACTTTCATGCATTGGAGAAGGAAATGGCAACTCCAGTGTTCTTGCCTGGAGAATCCCAGGGACAGGGGAGCCTGGTAGGCTGCCGTCTATGGGGTCACACAGAGTCGGACACGACTGAAGTGACTTAGCCAATCACTGGCAAATGACTCACTTATAGTGATCCAGGGGTAATCCCTAGAAAGCCAAGCCTAAAAACAGAAAGAATGGAGAGAGAAAAAAGAAAACTGAGCACAGTCATCAGAGATCACATGTGAAGCTCGCTCAGTCGTGTCCGATGCTTTGCAACCCCATGAGCCTACCATGCTCCTCCGTCCGTGGGATTCTCCAGGCAAGAATACTGGAGTGGGTTGCCATTTCCTTCTCCATGAGACCTTCCCAACCCAGGGATCGAACCGGGTTTCCTGCATTGTAGGCAGACGCTTTACCATCTGAGATCACATACAGGGGAAAACAGATACCACAAACTTAGCCCAGGCAAGTCACTAAACAAACAAGCCAACAGCAACAACAAATATCCCCAGACGCAAGAAATTAGAATGCAGAGTTGCTACAGTATATTATGCAAAATGTCCAGTTTTCAACTAAACATTGTGAAACATGCAAAGTGGACAGAAGTAGTTAATAGAAACTATCTTTGAGGATGCTCAAATGCAGGATTTAAAACATTATAAATATGTTCACTATAAATATGTTAAATAATCAAAGAATTACATGACAATGATTCACTGAATAGAAAATACCAAGAATGAGATCGAAATACAAAAGAGAAGCAAATGGAAATTCTGGAGTTGAAAAGAACAATTAATGAAATTGGGACTTCCTTGTGGTGGTTCAGTGGATAAGAATCCACCCTTCAATCCAAGGGATTCAGGTTCGATCCCTGGTCGGAAAACTGAGCCCATGAACCACAACTACTGAGCCCCGACACCACAATGATAGAACCTCTGTGCCACAAGAAAAGATTCCACCTGCCTCACCTAAGACCCAACACAACCAAATGAATAAATTTCTTAGAAGTACAAGAAATGAACTTAAAAATTCATTAAGAGAGTTCAACATCAGATTTGAGCTGGCATAAAAAGAATCAGCAAATTTACATCCAGACATCTCCAAACAAAAATTTTAAAAGTCTGGAACAAAAAGAAAATCTTGATGCAGAAACAGAAAATCAGCATGTTACATACAAGAAAATTCTTTGTAGGTTCAGCTCAGTTCCGTTGCTCAGTTGTGTACAACTCTTTGCGACCTCATGAACTGCAACACGCCAGGCCTGTCTATCACCAACTCCCGGAATTTACCCAAACTCATGTCCACCGAGTCAGTGATGCTATCCAGCCATCTCATCCTCTGTCATTCTCTTCTCCTACCCTCAATCTTTCCCAGCATCTTCTCCAATAAGTGAGTTCTTTGCATCAGGTGGCCAAAATATTAGAATTTCAGCTTCAACATCAGTCCTTCCAATGAACACCCAGGACTGATCTCCTTTAAGATGGACTGGTTGGATCTCCTTGCAGTCCAAGGGACTCTCAAGAGTCTTCTCCAACACCACAGTTCAAAAGCATCAATTCTTCGGCACTCAGCTTTCTTCACAGTCCAACTCTCACATTCATACATGACCACTGGAAAAACCATAGCCTTGACTAGACGGATCTTAGTTGACAAAGTAATGTCTCTGCTTTTTAATATATGTCTAGGTTGGTCATAAATTTCCTTCCAAGGAGTAAGCATCTTTTAATTTCATAGCTACAATCAAAATCTGCAGTGATTTTGGAGCCCAAAAAAATAAAGTCAGCCACTGTTTCCACTGTTTCCCCATCTATTTCCCATGAAGTGATGGCACCAGATGCCATGATCTTCGTTTTCTGAATGTTGAGCTTTAAGCCAACTTTTTCACTCTCCTCTTTCACTTTCATCAATAGGCTCTCTAGTTCTTCTTCACTTTGTGCCATAAGGGTGGTGTCATCTGCATATCTGAGGTTATTGATATTTCTCCCGGCAATCTTGATTCCAGCTTGTGCTTCCTCCAGCCCAGTGTCTCTCATGATTCACGCTGCATAGAAGTTAAATAAGCAAGGTGACAATATACAGCCTTGACAGACTCCTTTTCCTATTTGGAACCAGTCTGTTTTTCCTTGTCCAGTTCTAACTGCTGCTTCCTGACCTGCATATAGGGTTCTCAAGAGGCAGGTCAGGTAGTCTGGTATGCCCATCTCTTTCAGGATTTTCCAGTTTATTGTGATCCACACAGTCAAAGGCTTCGTCATAGTCAATAAAGCAGAAATATATGTTTTTCTGGAACTCTCTTGCTTTTTGCATGATCCAGAGGATGTTGGCAATTTGATCTCTGGTTCTCTGCCTTTTCTAAAACCAGCTTGAACATCTGGAAGTTCACAGTTCACCTATTGATGAAACCTGGCTTGGAGAAGCTTGAGCATTACTTTGATGAGTACAATTGTGCATTAATTTGAGCATTCTTTGGCGTTGCCTTTGTTTGGGAAATAGCGTGTGAGATGAGCACAACTGTGCAGTAATTTGAGCATTCTTTGGCATTGCCTTTGTTTGGGATTGGAATGAAAACTGACCTTTTCGAGTCCTGTGGCCACTGCTCAGTTGCTGGCATACTGAGTGCAGCACTTTCACAGCATCTTTCAGGATTTGAAATAGCTCAACTGGAATTCCATCACCTCCACTAGATTTGTTTGCAATGATGCTTTCTGAGGCCTACTTGACTTCAAATTCCAGGATATCTGACTCTAGGTGAGTGATCACTCCACTGTGATTATCTGGGTCATGAAGATCTTTTTTGTACAGTTCTGTGTATTCTTGCCACCTCTTCTTAATATTTTCTGCTTCTGTTAGGTCCATACGATTTCTGTCCTTTACTGAGCCCATCTTTGCATGAAATGTTCCCTTGGTATCTCTAATTTTCTTAAAGAGATCTCTAGTTTTCCCATTCTATTGTTTTCCTCTATTTCTCTGCACTGATTGCTGAGGAAGCTTTCTTATCTCTCCTTGCTACTCTCTGGAACTCTGCATTCAACTGGGTATATCTCTCCTTTTCTCCTTTGCTTTTAGCTTCCCTTCTTTTCACATCAGACAGCCATTTTGCTTTTTTGCATTTCTTTTTCTTGGAGATGATCTTGATCCCTGTCTCCCATACAATGTCACAAACCTCCATCCACAATGTCACAAACCTCCATCCATAGTTCATCAGGCACTCAGTCTATCAGATCTAGTCCCTTAAATCTATTTCTCACTTCCACTGTACAATGATAAGGGATCTAGGTAAAAAGCTAACTTCTCATTACAAACAATAAAGGCAAGAGGGCAGATACATGACATATTTAAATAACAAATGAAAACTAACTCTCAATCCAAAGTCCTTTATTTAGCAAAACTAACCTTCAAAAATGAAGGCATACCCAAATCAAGTTTCAGATAATTCTCTGTAACAGAATACTAGTTCTTCATGCCAAAAGGAAGTAATATCAAGAATGTAACTCCAAGCCATGCAAAGAGTACTAATAAAATTATTAGTACAGCAGCCATGAAATCAAAAGACGCTTACTCCTTGGAAGAAAAGTTATGACCGACCTAGACAGCATATTCAAAAGCAGAGACATTACTTAGCCAACTAAGGTCCATCTAGTCAAGGCTATGGTTTTTCCAGTAGTCATGTATGGATGTGAGAGTTGGACTGTGAAGAAGGCTAAGCGCCAAAAAATTGATGCTTTTGAACTGTGGTGCTGGAGAAGACTCTTGAGAGTCCCTTGGACTGCAAGGAGATCCAACCAGTCCATTCTGAAGGAGATCGGCCCCAGGAATTCTTTGGAAGCAATGATGCTAAAGCTGAAGCTCCAGTACTTTGGCCACCTCATGCAAAGAGTTGACTCATTGGAAAAGACTCTGATGCTGGGAGGGACTGGGGGCAGGAGGAGAAGGGGACAACCGAGGATGAAACGGCTGGATGGCATCACTGACTCGATGGGTGTGAGTCTGAGTGAACTCCGGGTGATGGACAGGGAGGCCTGGCGTGCTGCGATTCATGGGGTCGCAAAGAGTCGGACACGACTCAGCGACTGAACTGAAGTGAATTGAACTAATAATTTATATAGATGATTATTAAAGGACAGCATAAATGTATCATTACTTCTTTTTCCTTCTGATTCAAAAGGCAATAACAGGTTCTTCCCTAGCAGACCAGTGGTTAAGATTCCATCTACCAATGCAGGGGAGGTGGATTCCATCCTTGGTTATGGAACTAAGATCCCACATGCTGGGGGTCAGGGAGGAGGGCGTAACTAAGACCTAGTGCCGCAATGGAGAAACCCACACACCACAACTAGAGAAGCCCATGCACAGCAACAAACAGCCCAAGTGCCACAAGTAAGACTCGATGCAAGTCATTTCCTTTAAAAAAAAAAAAAGGCAATTACTAGGCTTCCCTTGTGGTACACTACTTAAGAATCTGCCTGCCAATGAAGGCGACATGGGTTTGATCCCTGGTCTGGGAAGAATCCCACATGACCCAGGACAACTAAGCCCATGTGCTGCAACTACTGAGACTGCATGCTACAACTACTGAAGCCCAAACTAGACCTATAGAGCCTGTGCTCTCACAAGAGGAGCCACTGCAATGAAAAAACCGTGCACCACAACGAAGAACAGCCTCCGCTCCTGGTAACTAGAGAGAGCCCACGTGCAGCAACAAAGACCCAGAGTAGCCAAAAAAAATTTTTTTGAAAAGCAATTACAAAAAACAATTTAACACTGATACTAGGTTTATAACACAGAGATGCAATATATGTAGAAATACCACCACAACAGAGGAGAAGAAATGAAGCTATAGTGGAGAAATTTCTTTATTTTGATGGAATCAAGTTAGCAATTAGCATTAAGTTAGCATTAATCTTAAAGAACGTAGCAAAGGATTATGAGAGAAACAAAAAAGACCTGAGACACACAGAAAATAGCAAAATGGAAGAAAGAAATCCAATCATGAACAAAAAGAGAATGGACTAAATATTTCAATCAAAAGGCAAAGACTGTCAGACTGGGTTTTTAAAAACTAGTAAGATTCAACTGTAGGTTCTCAAGAAAAAACGTACTTTAGATTCAAAAAGACAAATAGACTGCAAATGACAAAAAAGTGTTTTTCATTTTAATGTATCAGTTTTCTATATACCTAAGGACAACAGATTGGTGGTTACCAGAGGCAAAAGGTGGTAAGTGAACAAAATGGGTAAAGGTGGTCAAAAGATACCAGTTTTCAGTTACAAAATTTGAAAAATCTTGGGATATAAGGTATAGTATAGTAAGTACAGTTAATAATACTGTATAGCATATTTGAAAGGTACAAGGAGTAAATTTTTAAAGTTCTCATCACAAGAAAAAAAATTTTTAAACCATGGATAGTGACAGATGTTACCTGGGCTTACTTTGGTGGCCATTTTGCAACACATACAGATCATTACATTGTACACCTGGCACTACATGTCTATTATACCATAATAAGAAAAAAATAATAAACAAGATTCCAGGAAGCCATGTGATCCAGTTTCTTGCTTGAATATATCAAAGCACCATATTTTCTTGCTATCTAGGGAAATAGTATTCTATTTTAGGCATATAGAGAATTTTAATTTCTACTATCTTAATTTCCAGCAGCATTTTTCCCGTTTTTCATATGACTATTCTCCAATGCAAGTAAATATTAGGAACAATTAAAAAACGAGTTCATCCTTCAAGACTTCCCTTGGGATTAAGACTTTGCACTTCCACTGCAGGGAGAGTGGGTCCTGATCCTTGATCTGGGAACTAAGATTCTCCATGCTTCAGGACTGGGACAAAAAAACAAATAAGTTTATCCCAGTCATAGGGTGAAAATAGTATTAAGCAGATGAAATTTTAAAGAGTTGTTGAAGCCAAATAACATTCCTATAAAACATTCAAAAGTATGTTACCAGGCTTCAAGAAATACAACACAAGGCAAAAGTGGTAAAATAGTTTAAAATGCAATACATTTTAAAATGCAGTACAGAGGAGGAAAAACAAAAGACGCTTCATGCAACCAGTAACAATAAGAGAGGTAGATCAATTACACCACTGCTTTGTTTTTTAGTCTCTAAGACATGTCTGACTCTTCTGCAACTCCATGGACTGTAGTCTGCCAGGCTCCTCTATCTATGGGATTTCCCAGGCAAGAATACTGGAGTGGGTTGCCATTTCCTTCACCAGGGGATCTTCCTGACCCAGGAATCAAACCAGCATCTCCTGCACTGGCAGGTGGATTCTTTACCACTGAGCCACCAGGGAATCCCAAATACACTATTATCAGAAAAAAATCGATATTAAGAAAAAAAAAACTGTTACTAAAGGTGACATGGGACATTTAATAATGATAGAAGGGTCAATTCAAGAAGAAAATATATACAAATGAACTTATTTACAAAACAGAAACTCACAGATTTTGAAAACAAAATCTATGGTTACTGAAGGGGAAACATAGGGGGTAGGCACAAATTAGGAGTTTGGGATTAAAACAAATACAATATTATATATAAACAGATAACCAACAAGGACCTATTATATAGCACAGGGAACTCTACCCAATATTCTATAATAACTTACATGGGTAAAAAATCTGAAAAAGAATGAATATATGTATAACTGGATCACTTTGCTATATACCTGACACTAACACAACACTGTAAATAAACTATACACCAATAAATATTTATAACAGAAAATATAAAACATATATGAGCAAATAAATAAAGCCCAAAATATATAAAAAGTGAAAAAAGAAATAATCCAACACTTATCTCCTTCATGGATCGCAGCCTTATAGTGGTAAAGTGGCTTGCATAACTCAATGAAGCTATGAGCCATGCCATGCAGGGCCATCCAAAACAGACAGGTCATAGTGGAGAGTTCTGGCAAAACACGGTCTGCTGGCAGAGGGAATGGTAAACCACTCCAGTATTCTGATCACGAGAACCTCATGAGTGAAAGTCATTCAGTCATGTCTGAGTATTTGCAACTCAATGGACTGCAGCCCACCAGGCTCCTCTGTCCATGGGAAATTCCAAGCAAATATACTAGAGTGGGTTGTCATGCCCTTTTCCGGGGGATCTTCCCAACCCAAGGATTGAACCTGGGTCGTCTGCATACAGGCAGATTCTTTACCATATGACCTCCCAAGGAAAGCCCCCAAACCCCATAAACAGTATGAAAAGGCAAAAAGATATGACACCAGAAGATGAGCCCCACAGGTCGGAAGGTGTCCATCATACTACTGAGGAAGGCAGACAGCAACTACTAGTAGCTCCAGAAAGAACGAAGCAGCTCGGCCAAAGCAAAACCAACCCTTGGTTGTGGAAGTGTCTTGGTGGTGAAACTAAAGTCCAAAGTTATAAAGAGTAATACTGCATAGGAACCTGGAATGTTAGTTGCATTGATCAAGGTAAACTGGACATGGTCAAACAGGAGATGGCAAGAGTGAACATCAAAACCTTAGGAATCAATGAACTAAAATGGATAGGAATGGGCGAATTTAATTCCCTACTACTGTGGGAAAGAATCCCTTAGAAGAAATCAAATAGTCTTCATAGTCTGGAACAAAGAGTCTGAAATGCAGTACTTGGGTGCAATCTCAATAATAGAGGAATGGCAGAAGAACCAGAAATCAAATTGCCAATGTTCACTAGATCATAGAGAAAGCAAAGAAATTCCAGAAAAACATCTATTTCTGCTTAACTGACTGTGAAAGGCTTTGACTGTGTGGATGACAACAAACTGTGGAAAATTCTTTAAGAGATGGGAATACCAGACCACATTACTTGTCTCCTGAGAAACTTGTATGTGGGTCAAGAAGCAACAGTTAGAACCTTACATGAAACAACTGATGTACTCAAAATCAGGAAGTGAGTACGTCAAGCTCGCTATATTCTCACCCTGCTTATTTAACTTACATGCAGAGTACATTATGCAAAATGTCGGAATGGATGAACCACAAGCTGGAATCAATATCGCTGGGAGAAATAACAATTTTACATATGCAGATGATACCACCATAATGGCAGAAAGTGAAGAGGAACTAAAGAGCCTCTTGATGAAGGTGAAAGAGGAGAGTGAAAAAACTGACTTAAAACTCAACATTCAAGAAACTAAGGTCATGGCATCTGGTCCCATCACTCCATGGCAACTAGAAGGGGAAAAAGTAGAAGCAGTGTCAGATTTTATTTTCTTGAGCTCCAAAAATCATTGCAGATGATGACTGCAGCCATGAAATTAAAAGATGCTCGCTCCTTGGAAGAAAAGCTATGACAAATCTAAACACAGTATTAAAAAGGTCAGACATCACTTTGCCAACAAAGGTCTATCTAGTCAAAGCTACAGTTTTTCCAGGAGTCATGTACAGACATGAGAGTTGGATCACAAAGAAGGCTGAACACCAAAGAATTGATGCTTTCGAATTGTTGTACTAGAGAAGACTCCTGAGAGTCCCTTGGACTTCAAGGAGATCAAACCAATCAATCTTAAAGGAAATCAACCCTGAATATTCATTGGAAGGATTGATGCTGAAGCTCCAACACTTTGGTCACCTGATGTGAAGAGGTGACTCACTGGGAAAGACTGAAGGCAAAAGGAGAAGAGGGTGGCAGAGGATGAAATGGTTAGATAGCATAATCGGCTTAATGGACATGAATCTGAGCAAACTCCAAGAGACAATGAAGGACAGGGAAGCCAGCATGCTGCAGTCCATGGGGTCACTAAGAGTCAGACACAACCTAGCGACTGAACAATGACAACACTAATCATGGAAACTTGAATACCTCACTTACAACAATGAATAGCACAGCAGACAGAAAATCAACAAATATATACAAGACCTGAAAAATACTGTCAACCAATTTTGACCTGACAGCTATAAACCATTCCATCCAACAACTGCAAAAATACACTGCCATTTCAAGGAAAATCAGAAAAAGTTTGAACTGAATGAAAACGAAAACACAACATACCAAAATGTATAGGATACAGCCAGCTAAAGAAATTTATAGCTGTAAATGCCTATAGTAAAAAAGGAGAAATATCTCAAATCAATAACCAAGGCTTCTACCTGAAGACAGCAGAAAAACAAGTAAGGTAAGCCAAACAAAACAAACAAAAACAAGGACCACAAAACTAAATAAAGGTAGGAGAGAAAGGGGGACCATGCAGTTAAACTACTTTAAGATTACTGAGAAAATGGTAAGAATGTTATAATAATTTAAGGTAGATGCTAATAAGTCAAATATCCATTTTGTGATGTTTAGAGAAGCAACAGAAATAATTTTTTACAATCAAAAAGACTAGGCAAGAAGAATTACTAGAGTGAAAGAGGGACACATTTCAGAATGATTTTTTAAGTGTATTCAAAAATAAGAGCCTCTTGATGAAAATGAAACAGGAGAGTGAAAAAGTTGGCTTAAAGCTCAACATTCAGAAAACAAAGATCATGGCATCTGGTCCCATCATTTCATGAGAAATAGATGGGGAAACAGTGGACACAGTGGCTGATTTTATTTTGGGGGGCTCCAAAATCACTGCAGACTGATGCTAAAGCTGAAACTCCAAAACTTGGGCCACCTCATGAGAAGAGTTGACTCATTGGAAAAGACTCTGATGCTGGGAGGGATTGAGGGCAGGAGGAGAAGGGGACAACAGAGGATGAGATGGCTGGATGGCATCACCAACTCAATGGACATGAGTTTGGGTAAACTCCAGGAGTTGGTGATAGACAGGGAGGCCTGGCATGTTGCGATTCATGGGGTCGCAGAGAGTCGGACACGACTGAGTGACTGAACTGAACTGATGAAAGAGAAAAAGGAGAGTGAAAAAGTTGGCTTAAAACTCAACATTAAGAAAACTAAGATTATGGCATCCAGTCCCATCACTTCATGGCAAATAGATGGGGAAACAATGGAAACAGTGACAGACTTTATTTTGGGGGGCTCCAAAATAACTGCAGATGGTGACTGTAACCAGGAAATTAAAAGATGCTTGCTCCTTGGAAGAAAAACTATGACCAACCTAGACAGCATATTAAAAAGCAGAGACATCATTTTGTCAACAAAGGTCTGTCTAATCAAAGCTATGGTTTTTCCAGTAGTCATGTATGGATGTGAGAGCTCGACTGAAAAGAAAGCTGAGCGCAGAAGAATTGATGTTTTTGAACTGTGATGTTGGAGAAGACTCTTAAGAGTCTCTTGGACTGCAAGGAGACCCAACCAGTCCATCCTAAAGGAGATCAGTCCTGGGTGTTCATTGGAAGGACTGATGTTGAAGCTGAAATTCTAATATTTTGGCCACTTGATGCAAAGAACTGACTCACTGGAAAAGACCCTGATGCTGGCAAAGATTGAAGGCAGGAGGGGAGGGGGACAACAGAGAATGAAATGGTTGGATGGCATCACCGACTCAACGGACATGAGTTTGAATAAACTCCGGGAGTTGGTGATAGACAGGGAGGCCTGGCGTGCTACAGTCCATGGGGTCGCAGAGCCAGACACGACTGAGCAAATGAACTGAACTGAAAAATAAGATATCAAAATACTATACCTATGTGTACTTAACAATGTAACTTCAAGACACATAAAGTAAATGCTGAAAAAACTATAAAAAGGAAGTAGACAAATTCACAATCATAGTTGGAGATGTTAACCATTAAAAGATATCTCTCTTTGTAATCAACAGAACAAGCAGACAATGAAAATCTATATGGATATATAAGATTTGAAGAACAGAGTAACCAATTTGAAGCAACTGACAGCTACAGAAGAAAAAGGCAACAACTGTAGGTTCATCTCTCATCAATTACAAATGAAATATTTCCCAAAATAAAAATTCATGACCACATACTGAGTCAAATTATAATGGATCAAAAGCACAGAGAATATGCTGAACACTTGGAATTAGATTAGAAATCAGTAACAGAAAGATAATCAGCTATTCCCTAAATGTCTGAAAATTAAGCAACACACTTCTAAGTAACCCTTGAATAATCAAATGCAAAAACACACAAACTTGGATACTTGTATCATATGCCAAAATTAACTCAAATTGATCAAAGACCTAATGTTAGAGCTAAAACTATAAAACTCTTAGAGGAAAACATCGGGGGAAAGCTTCATGACACTGGATTTGGCAATGATTTCTTGGATATAACACCAAAAGCCCAGGCATCAAAAGAAAAAAGTAAGTTGGACTTGTCAAAATTTTAAACTTTAGTTCTTCAAAGGACACTATCAACAGAGTCAAAAGTCAACCCACAGTGGGTGATAATACTTGCAAATCGTATCCGATATGGGACTGATACCCAAAATATATAAATAATGCCTACAACTCAGTAACAAGTACAAAAAATTTTTAAATGGGCAAAGGACTTGAACAGACATTTCACCAAAAAAAGATACACAAACAGTCCATAGTACATGGAAAGGCTAAAAATAACAAACTCATTGTTTAACAGCAAAAAATGAGAAGTAACTGTAACCTCCACACATTACTGGTGAGAATGTAAAGTTGGGAAGATCCCCTGGAGAAGCAAATGACAATCCATTCCAGTATTCTTGTCTGGAGAATCCCATGGTCAGAGGAGCCTGGCAGGCTACAGTCCTTGGTGTTGCAAGAGTGGGATACAACTTAGCATAAGTAAACCACCACCACCACCACACCAGAAAACTATCTGGCAGTATCTGTTAAAGTTAAACATATGCCTGCCTTCTAAGGGAAATAAACACCTATGTCTAATACAAGTTATGTTCATAAGAGCTTTCTTCATAATAGCCAAAAGTAGAAAAAAATCCAAATGTATATCAAGAGGGAAATACATAAAATAGGCAAAATGAATCTTTATACAATGGAATACAACAGGGCAATACAAAGAATAAACTATCTTTCATGCAACAACCTGAGTCAATCTTAGCCTCAGTGTTAACAAAAGAATTCAAACACAAGTGATTCCCATTTATTTAAGTTTCAAGAAGAGGTTCAAGAAACGTGTGTTGACAGAAGTCAGAACAGTAATCACTTGTCTTAGGGGTGGGGCTGCTAATTACAAAGAAGCAAGGAGAGCCTTTTTGAGTGCTGGAAATATTTTATTTCTTGATCTGGATAGTGGTTACAAAGGTATGCAAAAATTAAGCACTATGTTTAGGATTTCTGCTCATTAAAAAACAATGAACATATTAAGATAATCAATCTTGGACAGAGGACGGAGAAGAAACCAAGAATATTATTTCTCAGTGTTAACTCTAGATTATTCAACAAGAGAGAAAGCAGTGGGATATAACCAAAAATTATTAATAACAACACCATGGGTGTGAATTCCTTTATCTTGTAAATAGCAGTTGGTCTCTGACTCTTGAGTTTCCAGAGATAAAGTTGTGTATTCTCAAGGCTAACAGAATCACCTGATATATGTTAATAATGAATGTACTAAGTGATCTAATATATAAACTTTCAAGTTACAGTTAATTTGCCTCAGATCATTCTCACGTTAAAAAGAAAATTTTTAAAGTGATTAAGAAAGAAGTCTTCAATTATGCTGGCATTTTCAATCTTTATCTGTCTACTCAATATTCTGAGGATTCCATGGGTAATGTCATCTTTCCTACGAAGAGAAATTTCCTCAAGATCTGACCTTGTTGTCTTCATTCCTCAAAAGGGAAAAAGGGAATATAATATTTTCCAGCATCAGTTAGAATCCTAGCAGGGTAAATTAGCATATTCGGTAATGTTTAAGAACTGAGTAAAATGGGGGAAGAATTCTGACAAGAACAATGAAATTGTTTTTCGGTTGCGGCAACTTGGGGGATTACGATTCTAACAATCCATCACTAGCAGCAAACTGTAAAAGAAAAAACATCTGAAGAGGGTCTCTAGTTTCAAGACAGCCCTAAATACATTAGTAGAAAAACAAAGGTTTTAAAGCATATAATCAAAGTGCAGGAAAGACCAGATTACTTCTAAACAGGCTGAAAACGTTTCCAATCCGTGACAGCTACACCGCTTACCTGCTCCAGCACATCCAATTTTAACTCCAGCTTGCTGAGAACCACGTCTCCACCCCATAGCGAAAGCTGTAGATCTGACGGCTTTAAGTTCTTGATGTAGCGATTCACATAGCTCATTAAAATGGGAGTCACATACGACTCCAGCATCTTTTAAGGTACACAGGAGTCACAAAGTCAGAAGCTGAAGAGAGTTAAAGACAGAAACAGGAGAGGGAATTAAGTCTGTGGTGCATTTCCTGAGGAAAAAAAGCATTTCTCAGGAAGGGTTGTAGAGGCCGAAAAGCAAGAGCCTCATTCCCCCATCACCGCCACCAAAGCGGCCGCTTGCCTTCTCCCAGAAACAGAGAAAACTCAAGTGGGCTCTACAGCAGCGCCTTCCTCGTTAGAACTCCCCTCAACCCGCACGGCGAGCAGCGGGAGGAGGAAGCGGTGGCGACCTGAAGAAAGCTGGTGCCGGCGGTGGGAACTGAAGGGAGGCGGGCTCGCCTTCGGCCACGACAGCCCTTTAGCCAGCCCAGCCGCCCCGGAGGCCCTCGGCCCCCGGAACCCGGCCGCATGTACCGCCGCGGAACCAGATCAGCTTCCCGCCTCTACCCGTCTTGCGCCCTCGGCTGACACTCACGCCCAGGAGTACCGTGGCGTCTCCTCCACCTCCCGGTACCTGGCACCAGCCTCCGAAGGCGGTGCACCGCCCGTACCGCGCCACTTCCGGGTGCGCGGCGCTCGGTGCTCGGAACGAACTGTTCCTCCCCCTGCTCGCACTCGACTCCGAGGCAGGACCGGGTTCTCAGACCCTAGATGCCGTGCAGTGCGTCTAGAAAGGGACCCCTCGCGCTCGCTCGGCCAACCTGCGCCTCCGCTCCGACCCCACTTGTGGTCGGACCTAGCTCTAGGAAGTGCGCGGGGAGGTGGGCGGACCTGTAAAGTGGAGACACAGGAGATCCGGAAGTGGCGCTGCGGGAAGACAGGCGCTTAGGTGGAGATGGGTTCCGAATGAGGAAGTGCAGAGAGCCAGAGATCCGATGAGGAGGGAGAAAGCAGGTCGTGGTCTTGAAAGCCCTCAAAACCAAGTGGTTTTCGTTTGTCTCTGGAAACAGAAGGGCTGGCGAGAACTTGGGTTCGGTGGGCAGAGCAATAGCAGTAAGACTGCTCGTGGGGATGGGGGTGAATTTAGAGCGAAAGCTTCTTTTGCCGGAGGAAAGGAGAAATGGAAGGAAATAGGGTGTGGTGTACGGGAGAGCGTTTTGACCAAAGGTGTAGACCAGCTTTGGCGTACTTTTTAATACTTTAGCGAAGAAGTGGTTACGCATTTGTGCGAGGTAAAAATAAAGAGAAAATCGTGGCGGTCTATTGGATTGCAGCTGATACATGCAACTGCAGAAAGGAGTATAAATAGCAGAAGGCAGAAATGAGACTACAGAAGAAAATGAGACTTAGAGAAAGTGAAAAGCAATAGCTGAAAGAGAATGAATTCAAAGAGTCGGTGCTGGTTATATTAGGCTGAAATGAATGTATAAAATACTACCTCTCCTTCTAGTGCCTTGAAAGCTGACACAGGCAGCAAGCTTAAACACCTAACACCTGTAAACACCCAAATACTGGGCTTAAAGGGATAGCATAGGACATGCTGCCTAATTTTTGACCAATGTTTACTATTTTTAGTAACTTCTGAAGACACCTACCACTGCATATTGAAAACAGACTTAAGCCTTATAAAGTAATTAAAATATCCACCGATGTTCTCGTTGCATTGAAAAGACTTTGTAAATACGTTCCAAGAAACTCTTTACTGAAAGTCAAGATTTCTTGAAAGTTTCAGAAACTGCAGTAGCAAAGAGGCACAAGTGAGGATGCCAAAGTGTTTAGATCTGTTTTGTTAATGAAAATAAGGAACTAAGTTTCAAAAAGAAAGAACAGGAACGGGGCGGGGCGGGGGGCGGGGAGGGAGTAAAGAAGGGGAAAAAAGCAGCTAATGCTAATTCAGAGCAATTGTCCTCTCACAAAAAGCCTTCACGAAAAACCGAAGTAACTCGGATCTTATTAAAGCCTACTGAACCAGTCAAGTAAATTATGCAAGTAATATCTTAGTTATCTGCTTCACTTGAAAAGTGAAGGGACTGAAGCCATGACTCAGAAGTTTTAATATAAATGGTTCAACTAATTGTATGAAACCCCTAGGAAATCTAGAGAAGGAGCTCCAAGCTTCCTTATTTTTCTAAGGAAAGAAAAAGGGCCTAGTCTTATTTGTGTGGCAATTTAACACATCAGACCAGTATATTAAATTAGCCAGATATTTTTAATAGATTTTTACTGTGCTGTATAAACAATATCTGATTATGGAATACTAAACATTTTTTGTTTTATTATGCCATTTTTCTCTTGGAGCCAACAAAAGAAAATTGCCAAATTCCTGCCTTGGAAAAATTATTTAGGCACTGATTTTTTTTCCTTTCGTTTTAAGAATCAAAAAATAGTGGTTTTCAACCTGTTCTGCTGTGCCCTGTTTTATAAGCAGTCGAGATGCATTTCATTCCTTTTCACTAATATATTTCCATAATTGCTGTTTTTTGTCAAACAGCCCTTCCCAGGTCTCCTACTGTTATTTTTTTTTTTATTGAGAGATATTCCCTCCCTAAAAAAATATTTTTAAGTCTTTGAGGCAGGATGGCTATATAGGCAGTAGTTCTCCAGGGTGAGGTGAAATTTTTTGCTTTTTTTAATTAACTTTATTTTTTTAGAGCAGTTACAGGTTCATGAAAAAATTGAGCTGAAAGTACAAAGTTCCCATATAATCTTTGCCCCCACACACGTAAAACCTTCTCCATTATTGACATCCCCCACCAGAGTGACATTGATGAATCTACATTGACATACCATTATAACTCAACATCTATGGTTTACATTAGGGTTCACTCTTATACTTCCTATGGATGTTGTATACTAGTAAAAATTCCTTAGCGAAGAGGAATTCCTTAGCAATATCCCACAGAGTTGAAAACGCATTTACTCTAGCACTTCCACTTGTATTAATACAGTGAAAGACTTGCATATGTGGACAAGGAGACAAGCTTAACAGTATTTTGCAGTAACATTTGTAGTAGTAAAACAGTGTAAACAACCGAAGTATCAGGAGGAGAAATGTAGTATATTCATATAATGAAATATTATTAATGATGAAAATAGTTAAAGCTATGACTTTCAAATGTTTTATTCAGTTAGAAATATAGTTTACACCATGACTCAGCTTATATATAAAAAGAATGAGAACTTTCACAAACCTATAAAAAATTGAGTACATGTGGTGTATTCTATTTTCTTTGTTATTCTGTTTCTTTTTTCTAAAATAGTTCATGGCCTACCAAATTAATGTGACCTACTAATGGTTTGCAACTTGTCTACCAAAAATAACTGAACAAAGTTATATATTTACCAATATCTCAAAAATAAAACATAGAGAAAATAACAAATATAGCATATCACATATATATAATATATATACATACATGTGGCATTCCAAGAAATATATGACTGTATATTATGAAAGCTACATATATATTGAGTTAGCCAAAAAGTTCCTTTGGTTTTTAAGTAGAAATGAAAGAAAGCAATTATCCTTCAATTAAAAAATGAAAAAAAAAATACTTTTTTCATTTTCACCATGAACTGTATTGAACAATGTACTCTGTTTTGCTTCACTATCTTCTGCCATTTTTCAGGCAGCTTCATAATTCCATCTTCCTAAAACTTTCTATCATTTGAACAAAAAAACTGTTCTTTTGGCAATGCCTTTGGCAGTCTTCCAGGGAAATGAAATTTTATCCATGAAAGGAATTTTGTAAAAAGTGAAAAAAATGGAAACCCAAAGGTGCAATTTCTGGTGAATACAGTGGATGAATCAGAACTTCCTAGGCAACTTTTTGCCTGGTCATCAAAGAAACACGCATTGTTGGGGTATTCTGACGGAAGATTATGTGTTTTCTGCTGAATAATTCCAGACACTTTTTGTCAAGTGTTGCCTTCAGTTGGTCTAATTGTGAGTAGTACTTGTTGGAATTAATCGTTTGGATTCCCAGATACTGTTAATAGAGGACAACCTTCCAATCCCACCATATACACATCACCTTTGAATGAAGGTCAGGTTTTGGTGTGGTTGGTGCTAATTCATTTCTCTTGCCCCACAGTCTCTTCCATTCCACACGATTGTACAGTATCCACTTATCATCACCCATCACAATTTGTTTTAAAAATGGAACATTTTTGTTATACTTAAGTACAGAACTGCATGCAGAAATATAATCAAGAATGTTCTTTTCATTTAACTGATATGGAACCCAAAAATCAAAGTGATGAACATAACCAAGCTGTTGCACTCGATCTGGATATTTGAGTATGTCTCTGCATGGTGTAACATTGATTATTCACAATTAATGTCTGGACTCGATCGTTGTCAACTTCAAACATTCTACATGGTCTACCTGACCGTGGAGCATCGTCCAGCTAGATATCTCCAGCACAAAACTTCACAAACTTTTTTTTTTTTGGCTGCTAAAAGCTTTATTGTTTCCATTTGGTCCAAGGCTTGGAAGAGGGCTCCATAGTGTTAAAAAGCTGCCTACTGTCAGCAAAGAGAGGCTTCAGACAGAAGTCCTAACATTAGGGGGTCTCCTCAAAGGTCACTGGGCTCCAGCGGTTCCAAGTCATACTTGAGGGTGAGCCTTTCAAAGAGATATTGTCCAACCCAACCTAGGAACCAGCCAGACTGCAGAGGCTGGTCATGTGGTCACCCATCTTCTTGATGAATTTCACCTCCTCATTTAGGAAGTGGCCCTCCAAAAATTCACAGATGTGGGGGTCTGCTTGGGTAGACCCTGGCCATGCAGTTCCAAAAGAGCCTGGTTAAGGTTCTTCTTGAGAAGGGCCCAACTTTTCTTGAAATGCTTCTACACATTGGCCACTGTGCTGGGTTTGCATTTTCAAGAGATGTTCTGCACCCTCCTGCATCTCCTTAGCCAATTCATGGAAAAAGTGGCCCACACCCTCCAGAGCCACATTGTCCTGGTTGAAATACAAGCCCAGAGACAAGTATGTATAGCAGGCCCACAGATGCATTTTGACCAGGCAGTTCATGGCTGCCTCCACCTCAGTGAAATAATTCTGATGAATCTTGGAGTTCATGGTTGATCATAAGGAGTTAAGCTCAAAAAATGGTGTTTCTGGTCCTGATGTCTGCAGACAGCTCAGTGGCTGATTCCAAAGACTGCAACCAGAGAAAAGGTTGGAAGGTGATCAGAGGCTGGAGCAAGGGGCATCCCTGGGTCTGTTCCATCCAAGCACTGTTGAAGCAAGAGAGAGCCGAGGGACCACTGACTACACTGCCCACAAACCTCTTTCGGAACGTTCAGTCACAGCACCTTCTCAATATACTGTACAAATCTTTTTTAGTGTGCTTCTGTTGTATTTATTATTTGTTTGAAATAATAAAGCATAAAGTCCCAAAAATGTTTATTTTACTCCATCATCATTATTAAAATGTCTACACAAACAATTACCAATTTTGATAACTTTTTTTTAAACACATGCTGATTTGATAGCTGTTTACAATACAATCTAACAAAATTGTTTTGAATGAAGTTAAAGACAATTAAACACTTATAGAGCCACCTTATGAAAAACTGAATCTTTTCACCAACCCAATATTTATAAATAGTATTAAATATTTTCATGACACAGAGAAACACCTAATTGAGGATGGTAATTATCTCTGAAGAAGAAGAGATGGGACAATAAAGCAGAGGAAGGGAATACAAAGTACTTCAACTGTAATGGTAATTTTTTTTAATAATGCAAAATTTAATATTTGAGAGTTAGAATGAAAGTACATAAGCATTTTTGTATTTTTCTGTTATTGCTGTTCAGTCGCTAAGTTGTGTCCAACTCTTTGCAACCCCGTGGACTGAAGCATGACAGGCTTCCCTGTCCTTCACTATCTCCCTNTGTAATGGTAATTTTTTTTAATAATGCAAAATTTAATATTTGAGAGTTAGAATGAAAGTACATAAGCATTTTTGTATTTTTCTGTTATTGCTGTTCAGTCGCTAAGTTGTGTCCAACTCTTTGCAACCCCGTGGACTGAAGCATGACAGGCTTCCCTGTCCTTCACTATCTCCCTGAGTTTGCTTAAACTCATGTCCATTGAGTCAGTGATGCCATCCAACCATCTCATCCTCTGTCATCCCCTTCTCCTGCCTTCAGTCAACATCAGGGTTTTTTTCAATGAGTCAGCTCGTAACATCAGGAGACCAGAGTATTGGAGATTCAGTTTTAGCATCAGTCCTTACAATGAATATTCAGGGTTGATTTCCTTTAGGATTGACTGGTTTGATCTTACAGTCCAAAAGACTCTCTAGAGTCTTCTCCAACACCACAGTTCGAAAGCACCAATTCTTTGATGCTCAGCCTTCTTTATGGTCCAACTCTTACATCTGTACATGACTACTGAAAAAAAACATAGCTTTGACAATATGGACCTTTGTTGGCACAGTGATGTCTCTGCTTTTTAATACGTTGTCTAGGTGTGTCGTAGCTTTCCTTCCAAGGAGCAGGTGTCTTGATTTCGTGGCTGCGGTCACCATCCACAGTGATTTTGGAGCCCAAGAAAATAAAATCTACCAGTGTTTCCATTTTTCTGTATCTATTTGCCATGAAGTGATGGGGCCAGATTAATACCATGATCTTAGTTTTTTAAATGTTGAGTTTTAAGCCAGCTTTTTCAATCTTCTCTTTCACCTTCATCAAGAGGCTCTTTAGTTTCTCTTCACTTTCTGCCATTAGGGTGGTGTCATCTGCATATCTGAGGTTGTTATTTCTCCCAGCAATCTTGATTTCACATGGCATTTCACATGGTGTACTCTGCATAAAAGTTAAATAAGCAGGATAACAATATACAACCTTGTCATACTCCTTTCCTTATTTTGAACCAGTCCATTGTTCCATGTCCAGTTTTAACTGTTGCTTCTTGACCTGCATAAAGGTTTCTCAGGAGGTAGATGAGGTGGTCTGGTATTCCCGTCTCTTTTAAGAATTTTCCAGTTTGTTGTGATCCACATAGTCAAAGGCTTTAGTGTAGCCAGTGAAGCAGAAATAGATGTTTTTCTGGAATTCTCTTGCTTTTCCTATGATCCAGACGGATGTTGGCAATTTGATCTCTGGTGTTTCCGCCTTTTCTAAACCCAGCTTTTACATCTGGAAGTTCTCGGTTCACATACTGTTGAAGACTAGCTTGAAGGATTTCAAGCATTACCTTGCTAGCATATGAAATGAATGCAATGGTATGGTAGTTTGAACATTCTTTGCCATTGCCCTTCTTTGAGACAGGAATGAACTTATAAGGACTGACTTATAATGAACTGGATAAGGACTGACCTTACCCAGCCCTGTGGCCATTGCTGAGTTTTCCAAATTTGCTTGTGTATTGAGTACAGCACTTGTATTTTTATATATGCACAAAATATTTATAATAAAATCAATTAGAACAATATTTCTCAACTTTGTATATCTTCAAAAATCATAAAGCTTACTTTTTCCAAGAAATTATACATTTTCAGACATTGATTAGCTTAATCATTTAAATTTTAAAGAAATAAAAATTTTAGTCATATATTAGGGGCTATCTTCAGGATATCCTATTTTGCCAGGCTAATTAATAGTGATAATAGGGATAGTGAGCTGCATGGTGGCCCCACAAAAGATATGACCACATCCTAATTCTCAGAACCTGTGAATATTACCTTGATATTAATAGTACAGTATTTTAAAAATTGAATATTACCTTATATAGCAAAATATGTGATTAAGAATTTGGAGAAGAAGAGCTTTCTCCTAGATTTTACAGTGGATTTTAAATCCAGTGACAAGTGTCCTTATAAGAGTAAGATAACACAGACAGAAAAGGAGAAGGCAATGTGATTATAGAGTCTGGAGTGACGCAACTCTGAGTCAAGAATGCCAAGAACCACCAGAGATGAAAGAAGTAGAAATAGATTCTTCCCCCCTACAGCCTCCAGAGAGATTGCAACCCTGCTGGCACCTTGACATTTGACTTCTGCCTCTGGAACTACAAGAGAATAAATTGTGTTGTTTTATACCACTCAGTCTGCAGTAATTTGTTACAGCAACCACAGGAAACTAATACCCTAAGTCAGAATGACAAGGGAGACAGACTTCATATAACAGAAAGATTAACCCTGAGCCAGCAGAACATAAGTTAAAAGTCTTATCTTGAAAGGCCAAAAGACTTAAGACAGAAAGGCAATGGGGACTCTTTTACAGAGAAAGACTGTTTATCTCTCCATGATGTCAGGATTTTATGATAATTAAATAATTGAAACATTTCTTCCAATATGTTAGGAAGTAAACTTGAGAGGAAATATATATGGTGTGGTGATTTTAAAGGAAAGCTATATCCAGAAACCTGATTATGGGCTTAACACTTCCTTTCCTAAATCAACAAAATCAAAGATCCTTAAAATCTTTTTATGCACTAACTTCCTTGTTGGTTTTTTAGAGTGTCCACAAATTCTTTAATAGTATCTCCTTCTAAAGGTGGAGTCTAATTCCCCGTTGAGTATGGGTTGTATTTAGTGACTCACTTTTAAGTCATTTGAGGAGGCAGAAGGAACAATATGTGATTTCTGAAATTAGAACAAAAAAGGGATTGTGACTTCTTCCTTGCTCTTTGCATTGTTTGCTCTGGGAGAAGCCAGCTACCATGACGTGAAAATGCTCAAGCTTCACTAGGGAGACGTTCACATGGTGAGAAACTGAGGCCTTCTGCCAAAGGCAAGGGTGAAAACCCCAACAGTTTTCTGTCAGCAGTCAGCCTTAAGATCACAGCCCTTGCTGACATCTTAACTGCAACTTCATGAGAGATCTTTGGTAAGAAGGACTAGGCTAGGCTCTCCTAAATTCCTAAACCATAGCAGAAATTGTGAAATAATAAATGTTTGTTATTTTAATCTGCTAGATTTGGGGGCAATTTCTTACACAATAACAGGCAACTAAAACATTGACACACCTTCCAAATAAAATACGTCAAGGCTGTATATTGTCACCCTGCTTATTTAACTTACATGCAGAGTACATCATGCAAAATACCAGGATGGATGAAGCACAAGCTGGAATCAAGACTGCCAGGAGAAATATCAATAACCTCTGATATGCAGATGACATCACCCTTAAGGCAGAAAGTAAAGAGGAACTAAAGAGCCTCTTGATAAAGGTGAAAGAGGAAAGTGAAAAAGCTGACTTAAAACTTAACATCCAAAAGACTAAGACCATGACATCCAGTCCCATCACTTCATAGCAAACAGATGGAGAAACAATGGAAACACAGACTTTATTTTCTTGGGCTCCAAAATCATTGCAGATGGTGACTGCAGCCATAAAATTAAAAGACACTTGCTCCTTGGAAGAAAAGCTATGACAAATCTAGACAGTGTATTAAAAAGCAGAGACGTTACTTTG
>SJYA01001962.1:617812-697521 GCA_006410615.1 Neotragus moschatus | reverse complement strand
TTTTTTTTTTGGCTGCTAAAAGCTTTATTGTTTCCATTTGGTCCAAGGCTTGGAAGAGGGCTCCATAGTGTTAAAAAGCTGCCTACTGTCAGCAAAGAGAGGCTTCAGACAGAAGTCCTAACATTAGGGGGTCTCCTCAAAGGTCACTGGGCTCCAGCGGTTCCAAGTCATACTTGAGGGTGAGCCTTTCAAAGAGATATTGTCCAACCCAACCTAGGAACCAGCCAGACTGCAGAGGCTGGTCATGTGGTCACCCATCTTCTTGATGAATTTCACCTCCTCATTTAGGAAGTGGCCCTCCAAAAATTCACAGATGTGGGGGTCTGCTTGGGTAGACCCTGGCCATGCAGTTCCAAAAGAGCCTGGTTAAGGTTCTTCTTGAGAAGGGCCCAACTTTTCTTGAAATGCTTCTACACATTGGCCACTGTGCTGGGTTTGCATTTTCAAGAGATGTTCTGCACCCTCCTGCATCTCCTTAGCCAATTCATGGAAAAAGTGGCCCACACCCTCCAGAGCCACATTGTCCTGGTTGAAATACAAGCCCAGAGACAAGTATGTATAGCAGGCCCACAGATGCATTTTGACCAGGCAGTTCATGGCTGCCTCCACCTCAGTGAAATAATTCTGATGAATCTTGGAGTTCATGGTTGATCATAAGGAGTTAAGCTCAAAAAATGGTGTTTCTGGTCCTGATGTCTGCAGACAGCTCAGTGGCTGATTCCAAAGACTGCAACCAGAGAAAAGGTTGGAAGGTGATCAGAGGCTGGAGCAAGGGGCATCCCTGGGTCTGTTCCATCCAAGCACTGTTGAAGCAAGAGAGAGCCGAGGGACCACTGACTACACTGCCCACAAACCTCTTTCGGAACGTTCAGTCACAGCACCTTCTCAATATACTGTACAAATCTTTTTTAGTGTGCTTCTGTTGTATTTATTATTTGTTTGAAATAATAAAGCATAAAGTCCCAAAAATGTTTATTTTACTCCATCATCATTATTAAAATGTCTACACAAACAATTACCAATTTTGATAACTTTTTTTTAAACACATGCTGATTTGATAGCTGTTTACAATACAATCTAACAAAATTGTTTTGAATGAAGTTAAAGACAATTAAACACTTATAGAGCCACCTTATGAAAAACTGAATCTTTTCACCAACCCAATATTTATAAATAGTATTAAATATTTTCATGACACAGAGAAACACCTAATTGAGGATGGTAATTATCTCTGAAGAAGAAGAGATGGGACAATAAAGCAGAGGAAGGGAATACAAAGTACTTCAACTGTAATGGTAATTTTTTTTAATAATGCAAAATTTAATATTTGAGAGTTAGAATGAAAGTACATAAGCATTTTTGTATTTTTCTGTTATTGCTGTTCAGTCGCTAAGTTGTGTCCAACTCTTTGCAACCCCGTGGACTGAAGCATGACAGGCTTCCCTGTCCTTCACTATCTCCCTGAGTTTGCTTAAACTCATGTCCATTGAGTCAGTGATGCCATCCAACCATCTCATCCTCTGTCATCCCCTTCTCCTGCCTTCAGTCAACATCAGGGTTTTTTTCAATGAGTCAGCTCGTAACATCAGGAGACCAGAGTATTGGAGATTCAGTTTTAGCATCAGTCCTTACAATGAATATTCAGGGTTGATTTCCTTTAGGATTGACTGGTTTGATCTTACAGTCCAAAAGACTCTCTAGAGTCTTCTCCAACACCACAGTTCGAAAGCACCAATTCTTTGATGCTCAGCCTTCTTTATGGTCCAACTCTTACATCTGTACATGACTACTGAAAAAAAACATAGCTTTGACAATATGGACCTTTGTTGGCACAGTGATGTCTCTGCTTTTTAATACGTTGTCTAGGTGTGTCGTAGCTTTCCTTCCAAGGAGCAGGTGTCTTGATTTCGTGGCTGCGGTCACCATCCACAGTGATTTTGGAGCCCAAGAAAATAAAATCTACCAGTGTTTCCATTTTTCTGTATCTATTTGCCATGAAGTGATGGGGCCAGATTAATACCATGATCTTAGTTTTTTAAATGTTGAGTTTTAAGCCAGCTTTTTCAATCTTCTCTTTCACCTTCATCAAGAGGCTCTTTAGTTTCTCTTCACTTTCTGCCATTAGGGTGGTGTCATCTGCATATCTGAGGTTGTTATTTCTCCCAGCAATCTTGATTTCACATGGCATTTCACATGGTGTACTCTGCATAAAAGTTAAATAAGCAGGATAACAATATACAACCTTGTCATACTCCTTTCCTTATTTTGAACCAGTCCATTGTTCCATGTCCAGTTTTAACTGTTGCTTCTTGACCTGCATAAAGGTTTCTCAGGAGGTAGATGAGGTGGTCTGGTATTCCCGTCTCTTTTAAGAATTTTCCAGTTTGTTGTGATCCACATAGTCAAAGGCTTTAGTGTAGCCAGTGAAGCAGAAATAGATGTTTTTCTGGAATTCTCTTGCTTTTCCTATGATCCAGACGGATGTTGGCAATTTGATCTCTGGTGTTTCCGCCTTTTCTAAACCCAGCTTTTACATCTGGAAGTTCTCGGTTCACATACTGTTGAAGACTAGCTTGAAGGATTTCAAGCATTACCTTGCTAGCATATGAAATGAATGCAATGGTATGGTAGTTTGAACATTCTTTGCCATTGCCCTTCTTTGAGACAGGAATGAACTTATAAGGACTGACTTATAATGAACTGGATAAGGACTGACCTTACCCAGCCCTGTGGCCATTGCTGAGTTTTCCAAATTTGCTTGTGTATTGAGTACAGCACTTGTATTTTTATATATGCACAAAATATTTATAATAAAATCAATTAGAACAATATTTCTCAACTTTGTATATCTTCAAAAATCATAAAGCTTACTTTTTCCAAGAAATTATACATTTTCAGACATTGATTAGCTTAATCATTTAAATTTTAAAGAAATAAAAATTTTAGTCATATATTAGGGGCTATCTTCAGGATATCCTATTTTGCCAGGCTAATTAATAGTGATAATAGGGATAGTGAGCTGCATGGTGGCCCCACAAAAGATATGACCACATCCTAATTCTCAGAACCTGTGAATATTACCTTGATATTAATAGTACAGTATTTTAAAAATTGAATATTACCTTATATAGCAAAATATGTGATTAAGAATTTGGAGAAGAAGAGCTTTCTCCTAGATTTTACAGTGGATTTTAAATCCAGTGACAAGTGTCCTTATAAGAGTAAGATAACACAGACAGAAAAGGAGAAGGCAATGTGATTATAGAGTCTGGAGTGACGCAACTCTGAGTCAAGAATGCCAAGAACCACCAGAGATGAAAGAAGTAGAAATAGATTCTTCCCCCCTACAGCCTCCAGAGAGATTGCAACCCTGCTGGCACCTTGACATTTGACTTCTGCCTCTGGAACTACAAGAGAATAAATTGTGTTGTTTTATACCACTCAGTCTGCAGTAATTTGTTACAGCAACCACAGGAAACTAATACCCTAAGTCAGAATGACAAGGGAGACAGACTTCATATAACAGAAAGATTAACCCTGAGCCAGCAGAACATAAGTTAAAAGTCTTATCTTGAAAGGCCAAAAGACTTAAGACAGAAAGGCAATGGGGACTCTTTTACAGAGAAAGACTGTTTATCTCTCCATGATGTCAGGATTTTATGATAATTAAATAATTGAAACATTTCTTCCAATATGTTAGGAAGTAAACTTGAGAGGAAATATATATGGTGTGGTGATTTTAAAGGAAAGCTATATCCAGAAACCTGATTATGGGCTTAACACTTCCTTTCCTAAATCAACAAAATCAAAGATCCTTAAAATCTTTTTATGCACTAACTTCCTTGTTGGTTTTTTAGAGTGTCCACAAATTCTTTAATAGTATCTCCTTCTAAAGGTGGAGTCTAATTCCCCGTTGAGTATGGGTTGTATTTAGTGACTCACTTTTAAGTCATTTGAGGAGGCAGAAGGAACAATATGTGATTTCTGAAATTAGAACAAAAAAGGGATTGTGACTTCTTCCTTGCTCTTTGCATTGTTTGCTCTGGGAGAAGCCAGCTACCATGACGTGAAAATGCTCAAGCTTCACTAGGGAGACGTTCACATGGTGAGAAACTGAGGCCTTCTGCCAAAGGCAAGGGTGAAAACCCCAACAGTTTTCTGTCAGCAGTCAGCCTTAAGATCACAGCCCTTGCTGACATCTTAACTGCAACTTCATGAGAGATCTTTGGTAAGAAGGACTAGGCTAGGCTCTCCTAAATTCCTAAACCATAGCAGAAATTGTGAAATAATAAATGTTTGTTATTTTAATCTGCTAGATTTGGGGGCAATTTCTTACACAATAACAGGCAACTAAAACATTGACACACCTTCCAAATAAAATACGTCAAGGCTGTATATTGTCACCCTGCTTATTTAACTTACATGCAGAGTACATCATGCAAAATACCAGGATGGATGAAGCACAAGCTGGAATCAAGACTGCCAGGAGAAATATCAATAACCTCTGATATGCAGATGACATCACCCTTAAGGCAGAAAGTAAAGAGGAACTAAAGAGCCTCTTGATAAAGGTGAAAGAGGAAAGTGAAAAAGCTGACTTAAAACTTAACATCCAAAAGACTAAGACCATGACATCCAGTCCCATCACTTCATAGCAAACAGATGGAGAAACAATGGAAACACAGACTTTATTTTCTTGGGCTCCAAAATCATTGCAGATGGTGACTGCAGCCATAAAATTAAAAGACACTTGCTCCTTGGAAGAAAAGCTATGACAAATCTAGACAGTGTATTAAAAAGCAGAGACGTTACTTTGCTCATAAAGGTCCAAATAGTCAAAGCTATGGTTTTTCCAGTAGTCATGTACAGATGTGAGAGTTGAACCATAAAGAAAGCTGAGCACCAAAGAATTGATGCCTTTGAACTGTGGTGTTGGAGAAAACTCTTGAGAGTCTCTTGGAAAGCAAGGAGATCAACCAGTCATTCCTAAAGGAAACCAACCCTGAATATTCACTGGAAAGATTAAAGCTGAAGCTCCAATACTTTGGCCAACTGATGCAAAGAACTGATTCATTGGAAAAGACCCTGGTGTTAGGAAAGACTGAAGGCAGGAGGAGAAGCAGGCAACAGAGGATGAGATGGTTGGATGGCATCACCGACTCAATGGACATGAGTTTCAGCAATCTCTGGGTGATGATGAAGGACAGGGAAGCCTGGTATGCTACAGCCCATGAGGTTGCAAAGAGTCAGACATGACTGAGCAACTGAACAATAATGATACAACCCAGCCATTCTATTTCTAAGTACTTACCAAACAGGAGTAACAGAATTAGTCTACAAAAAGATTTGTACAAAAGTGCTTAAGCAGGATCATCTGAAATATCTCAGATCATTTGTATGATTATTTTTAATTGTAATGGATAAGCAAATTGTGATATAGACATACTATGGAGTACTACTCAACGCTAAATTAAGTAACTATTAATACATGCAACAACATGGAAAAAAATCAAAGTAATTATGCTGAGTGAAATAACCTAGACAAAAAGTGCAACACTGTATTATTCCACTAATATAAAATTCTAGAAAATATAAACTAATGCTTAGTGACAGAAATTAGATCAGTGGGTGCAGGCAGACAGGGTTGTGGAGTTGCATAGGACAAAAGAAGAGCATGTGGAAGCTTCTGAAATGAAAATGTTTATTTTCTTAATTATGGTGATGAATTTATAGATTTACACATATTTTAGAATTCATATTCTAAATTTTAAATATATGCAGTGCATTGTACATCAATGATATCTAACAAGTCTGTTTTTTAAATATAAATAAGTTAGACATACCTAGCTAGCCTAGAAAAAGTCCATGTCATAGCACCATTATTCATAACATGTGAATGGTGGAAACAATCCAGATGTCTATCAATCAATGGATAAATTAAAAAAATAAGATATATCCATATAGTGGGGTATTATCTAGCAATAAAAGTTATACTACTTAGTAATAAAAGTACTAATATAAATACCATGCATGCCTAGAGCTCAATGCTTGCTCAGAAAAGACCTGAGTGAGCCCTAAGCTTGCACCTCTGGCTGATCTTGGGTCTACACAAGCAGAAAGTAAAACTCTAAGGCAGAATTAGGTGAACTGTGTAAGCATTGAAGGATTGCTTACAGTCAATCTGCTCAGAGTTAGTCTATAAAAATAAGGAGAGAGTGTGTGTGTGTTTTTTTCCTTTTTGGCTCCAGCTACTTAGGGAAATCTCTTTCAGGTCACTGACTGATCACTAAGATAATGCAATAGAGACTCAATAACCACACACAAATAAGAAATACAATCTTTCCAAAAAGAGTATAGGAAAGTTACTAAACTAGTGGATGACTGTAGCCTTCAACAAGCCACAAGAGTGAACTCTGGGGAGGAGGGTAAATTTGTTTTCCAGAGTTACAATATCAAAATGTTAAGTTTTTGAAAAAAAAAAAAAAAAAATCCCACAACGTATACAGAACAGTAAAGTATGGCCCATTCATTGGAAAGAAAGTAACAGAAACATTCACTGAGGAAGCCTAGGCATGCTAGGCAGAAACTTAAAGTCAGCTATCTTAAATATACTCAAAAGTTAAAAGAAACCGTGAGCAAAGAACTAAACAGAAGCAAGAGAACAATATATGAATACAGAATATCAATGAGAGTCAAAAATTATAAAAAGAAACCAAATACAAATTCTGGAGCTAAGAAGTATAGTAGCTAAAATGAAATTCACTAGAGGTAATGTTATGAGCAGACTTGAACAGGCAGACTAAAGATCAGCAAACTTGAAGATAAGACAATGGAAATTATCCCATCTGTGAAGCAGAATGAAAAAAAAAGAACCAAAGGAATTTGTGAGACATCATTAACTATCTCATTATGTGGGAGTCTCAAGAGAGAAAGGGACAGAAAGAGTATTTGAAGAAATAATGGCCAAGGACTGCCCAAATTTAATGAAAAACACGAATCTATACATTGCAGAAGCTCAACAAACTACAAAGGATAAAGGATAAAATCAAAGAGATTTACACCAGGACATATTATAATAAAACTGTCAAAAAACTGCTGAGAGACCCAGCAAGCACCAAAAGTGACATGTACAAAGGCTCCTTAAAAAGATTAACAGCCTATTTTCATCAGAAACTATGGTAGCCAGAAGGCAGCGGGATAACATATTTTAAATGTTCAAAGGAAAAAAAAAACTGTGACTCTTAAAATTTTGTATCTGCAAATCTATTCTTGTAAAAATAAAGGAGAACTAAGACATCCTAGATAAAAGCTGAGGGAATTCACTGCCAATAAACGAGCACTGTAAGAAATGCTACTTGTGATACTGTGTTTACTTATTCATGATATTAATAAATAAAGCATGCTTATTCATATGCTTTATTCATATGGCTTTTTGTGTTATTGTCTAACATCAGAGAAATGAAATGTCTGTCGTTAGACAGTAACACAGAAAGGCATATGAACAAAGCAAAGATGCCAGCAGAGATAACTCCACAAGTAAATGGAAAAGCCAAAATTATAATACTTTTGGTTTGTAAATCTTCTTTTGTTGCTTATGATTTAAAAGACAAATGCATAAAATCATTTCTTTATATACTATTTCTAAGTATGTTAATAGGCAATAGTATAATGATACAGTTTGTGACAAGAGTAAAATAAAATGGGGAGGCAAAGCTATATGTTAGCAGAGATTTTTATCCTATTAAACCTAAGTTGGTATAAACTGAAACTAGATTGTTACAAATTTAGGTGTTAACTGGAAGCTCCAACATAACTAGTATGAAAATAACCAAGAAATATATGGGAAAAAGGAATTAAAAGGTATGATAGAAAAACTCAAGCATAAATTAAGGCTGTATTTGTGTTTTGAGGAACAAAGAATATATATAAAACATAAAGGAAATGAACAGCAAAATGACAGTAAATCCATTCTTATCATTATTACCTGAAATGTAAACAGACTAAATTCACAAATTAAAAGACAGAGATAGGCTCAATGAGTTTCAAAAAGAAAAGCATGATCCAACTATATTCTGTCTACAAGAAACTCAATTTAGATCCACAGACACAAATACACTAAAAATGAAAAAGTGGAAAAAGATATTACATGCAAATGGTAACTGAAAGAGATCTCAGATATCTATACTAACATCAAACACCATAGACTTTAAGTTAAAGATTGTGATAAAAGACAAAGATGAACAGTATATATTGTTACAAGGGTCAACTGATTAAGAAGATAGAATAATTTCATCCTGTAAAAAAGCAAAATCAGGTGTTCACAAATGGGAAGACCTAATATTAATACTGTTAGGAAAACAATACCACCAAAAACAATATACAGATTCAATGTAATACCTATCAAAATTACAATGGCATTTTTGCAGAAATGAAAAGCCCTTTCTAAAGGTAATAAGAAACTTCAAGATACCCCAAATGGCCAAAACAACCTTTAAAAATAAAGTTGTAGGTCTCTCACTTCCTGATTTCAAAATATATTACAAAGCTACAGGTAATCAAAACAATGTGGTACTGGCATCAGGACAGACATATAGACCAGAGAGCACAGAAATAAACTCTATGGCTAACTGATTTTTGACAAGCCGGCCAAGACCACTCAGTGAGGAAAGAATAATCCCTTCAGCAAATGATGCTGAGAAAACTAAATATCCATGTACAAATTATTTGATTTAGATCCTTATCTCAAACCACATACAAACATTAGCTCAAAACGGATCAAAGATTTATTTTTTTTAATGACTGTAATATTGAATTGGTTTTTGTTTTTTAACTTTATTTTACTTTACAATACTATATTGGTTTTGCCATACATCAACATGAATCCGCCACAGGTGTACATGAGTTCCCAATCCTGAACTCCTCTCCCACCTCCCTCCTCATACCATCTCTTTGGGTCATCCCAGTGTGCCAGCTCCAAGCATCCTGTATCCTGCATCAAACATAGACTGGCAATTCGTTTCTTTCATGATATTATACATGTTTCAGTGCCATTATCCCAAGTCATCCCACCCTCTCCCTCTTCCACAGAGTCAAAAAGTCTGTTCTATACATCTGTGTCTCTTTTGCTGTCTCACATACAGGATTATTGTTACCATCTTTCTAAATTCCATATATATGCGTTAGTATACTGTATTGGTGTTTTTCTTTCTGGCTTACTTCACTCTGTATAATTGGCTCCAGTTTCATCCACCTCATTAGAACTGATTCAAATGTATTCTTTTTAATGGCTGAGTAATACTCCATTGTGTATATGTACCACAGCTTTCTTATCCATTCATCTGCTGATGGACATCTAGGTTGCTTCCATGTCCTGGCTATTACAAACAGTGCTGCAGTGAATATTGGGGTCCACATGTCTCTTTCAATTCTGGTTTCCTCAGTGTGTATGCCCAGCAGTGGGACTGCTGGGTCATAAGGCAGTTCTATTTCAGTTTTTTAAGGAATTTCCATACTGTTCTCCACAGTGGCTGTACTAGTTTGCATTCCCACCAACAGTGTAAGAGGGTTCCCTTTTATTCACACCCTCTCCACCATTTATTGCTTCTAGACTTTTGGATCACAGCCATTCTGATTGGTCTGAAATGATACCTCATTGTGGTTTTGATTTGCATTTCTCTGATAATGAGTGATGTTGAGTATCTAACACCATACACAATAATAAACTGAAAATGGATTAAAGATCTAAACGTAAGACCAGAAACTATAAAACTCCTAGAGGAGAACATAGGCAATACACTCTCTGACATAAATCACAGCAGGATCCTGTATGACCCACCTCCCAGAATACTGGAAATAAAAGCAAAAATAAACAAATGGGACCTAATTAAAATTAAAAGCTTCTGCACAACAAAAGAAACTCTAAGCAAGGTGAAAAGACAGCCTTCGGAATGGGAGAAAATAGTAGCAAATGAAGCAACTGACAAACAACTAATCTCAAAAAATATACAAGCAACTCATGCAGCTCAATTCCAGAAAAATAAACAACCCAATCAAAAAATGGGCCAAAGAACTAAACAGACATTTCTCCAAAGAAGACATACAGATGGTTAACAAACACATGAAAAGATGCTCAACATCACAAATCAAAGATTTAAAGTTAATAGCTAAACTATAAAACTCGTAGAAGAAAGTACAGAGGCAAATCTACACAGCTTTGGATTTGACTGGCTTCTTAAATGACACTTTTGGCAAGCACAGGTAAAAAAAGAGAAAAAAATACATAAATGGAACTTCATTAAAATTTAAAATGTTTGTATGTAAAAGAACACTATCAAGAGAGTCAAAAGAAAACCTACAGAATAATAATAATAAATCTGATAGGATTTAAAATCCAGAATATACAAAGAACTCTTAGAACCCAACAGAAAGACCAAAACCCAATTTTTAAATGCACAAAGCACTTGAAAAGTCATTTCTCCAAAGAAAATATACAAAAGGCCAATAAGCACATGAAAAGATGCTCAGCAGCATTAGTCATTAGGGAAATGTAAATCAAAAACATAACAAGATACAACTTCACTTCAACTAGTGTAGCTATAATTTTAAAAAGTGAAAATAACAAGTATTGATGCTACTGCTGCTGCTGCTAAGTCACTTCAGTCGTGTCCAACTCTGTGCGACCCATTGACAGCAGCCCACCAGGCTCCCCCGTCCCTGGGATTCTCCAGGCAAGATCATTGGAGTGGGTTGCCATTTCCTTCTCCAATGCAAGAAAGTCAAAAGTGAAAGTGAAGTCGCTCAGTCGCAACCCCATGGACTTCAGCCTTCCAGGCTCCTCCGTCCATGGGATTTTCCAGGCAAGAGTACTGAAGTGGGGTGCCATTGCCTTCTCCAAGTATTGATGAGGATATGGAAAAATCGAAACCCTTGTACATTGCTACTGGAACTGTAAACTGGTGCAGCTGCTGTGGGAAACAATATGGTAAATTTTTCCAAATATTGAACATGGAATTACCACAAGACTCATCAGTTTCACCCCTGAGTAGATACTTCCAAAGTATTTAAAACATAGATTGAAACAGAAACATATATGTGTATTCTCAGGTGGCGCAAGTGGTAAAGAACCCCTCCCTGGGTCAGAAAGGTCCCCTGGAGGAGGGCGCCACAACCCACTCTACTATTCTTGCCTGGAGAATCCTATGGACAGTGGAGACTGGCAGGCTACATTCCATGGGGTCATAAGAGTTGGATAGGCTTAGAGACTAAAACAAAACTACTAATTTTTAAAAAATGTGATTAAGAAGACAGCTGAGATTCTGAACTCACAAAATAGTGAGGGTCTTACCATACAAACAAATATGGGAAAATCAAGACCCTTTCCATTTATTTCAGATTTTCAAATGAAAAATGTTTAAAAGCTTCAACTAAATTGCTTTCTTTTGCTAAAGCAGTATTTAAGAATTTTTTTGACATTCAGTTCAGTTCAGTCATTCAGTCATGTCCGACTCTTTGCGACCCCATGAATTGCAGCACACCAGGCCTCCCTGTCCATCACCATCNCATTGTTCTCAGGCTGAGAATCTAATATACTTGCTTCATGTCTAGAGGCATTTACTTGTGACTGCATTTCATCCATTTTAGATAAGAAAATCTACTTGGAGAAACAAACCATCATATTAGGGAAAGAAATGAGGTGTAAAATTGAGAACTGACTAGTGAGCAAGAAGCATTTTTTATAGTTCAGAAGTGGGAATAGGCAACATGTAGTATGATAACTGTACTTACAAATAAGTGATCATGTCCTTGTGTTAATATAAGTCTCCCAGAGAATAATATGAGCCCAGTTTCCACAAAACTTAAAATCTAATGTATTGAAATCATTTAAAATTTATTTTAGGAAAAATCTAATGTAATTATGGTCAATACTACAATATTTGGTATAAGCTTGGATCATTAACTGAGAATTTTGCAAATGAACTGCAAATGGAGCCTAAAGTTCTCACGTAACAACAAAATCAGTTTTAATAATAAGCACTAGAACTATCAAAAAGAAAGATGAAGGATATAAATACGATTTTAATCTCATATATAAGAGCTGAATTCTTATGAATAGAGCACAAATAAATTAAGAGATAGGGCTTCCCTGATTTCTAAGTGGTAAAGAATCTGCCTACCAATGCAGGAAGTGTGGATTCAATCCCCTGGTTGGGATCAACATTTGTCATTTGGAAATATTGGCTCACTGTACTATGCAGATCTTCCAAGTGTCAACATACTTAATTTTTACAACGTTAAGCTCACATCATGTAGAATCTAGAAAATCCCTGTGTACATTAGTAAGAGAATGAAACTGAAAAAAGGCAAAAAATGCCTTAATATTTCTATGAAAATTGTTGTAACCTCACACATCTTTTCNATACTTAATTTTTACAACGTTAAGCTCACATCATGTAGAATCTAGAAAATCCCTGTGTACATTAGTAAGAGAATGAAACTGAAAAAAGGCAAAAAATGCCTTAATATTTCTATGAAAATTGTTGTAACCTCACACATCTTTTCCCAAATGGTCTTGAGGGTCTCAGGGCTCCATGGACAACACCTCAATGCATGTTGCGTTAGAAACTCGTGAGGTAGAAGGGGAGAAGCAAGGTAGATGATTGATTATCAGTGAACCAAGAAAATAAATTATTGAATTGGGAATGACAGTGGAGAAGTTATATCCAAGATGTTTTTACAAAATTGGTAGTTGTGAGCATTCAGTTCAGTTCAGTTCAGTGTCTCCGTCATGTCCGACTCTGCAACCCCATGAATTGCAGCACGCCAGGCCTCCCTGTCCATCACCAACTCCCAGNAAAAAAAAAAAACACTTACATAGATTTTTAGAACTAAAAAATTAAAACTAAAAGTCTATCATGACACTTTAGTAACCTACATACATTCAAGGAGCCTGGCAGGCTACAGTCCATAGGGCCGAAAAGAGTCGGATATGACTGAAGTAACTTGGCACTCACACTAACGATAGCTAAAAGATGGAAGCAATCCAAATGCCCATCAACATATGAACAAATAAGATGTGGCATATACACACAATGAAATATTCAGTTCAATTCAGTTGCTCAGTCGTGTCCAACTCTTTGCAGCCCATGAATCACAGCATACCAGGCCTCCCTGTCCATCACCAACTCCCAGAGTTCACTCAGACTCACGTCCATTGAGTCAGTGATGCCATCCAGCCATCTCATCCTCTATCGTCCCCTTCTCCTCTTGCCCCCAATCCCTCCCAGCATCAGAGTCTTTTCCAATGAGTCAACTCTTTGCATGAGGTGGCCAAAGTACTGGAATATTACTTGGTCATTAAAAAGAATGATGTTCTGATACAAGCTACAACATGAATGGACCTCAGAAACATGCTAAGTGAAAGAACACAAAAGATAATATGTTATATGGTCTAGTTTATAAGAAATATTAAGAATGGGTACCATAGAGACAGCTTGTTGGGAGCTAAGACAGAGAAGAATGAGAAATCACTGCTTAATGAGTATGAGGTTTTCTTTCAGGATAATGAAGAACTTGCTGAATAGAGTTGGTGGTTGTTTGACTGTTAACGTACTGTCACTAAATTGTACACTTTAAAATTATTAATTTTATGCTAGGTATTAATAACTTAATAACAATAACACCTCAAAAAGGAATATACTGTATATTTACAACATAAATGGAAACAGTGACAGACTTTATTTTCTTGGGCTCCGAATCACTGCAGATGGTGACTGCAGCCATGAAATTCAAAGATGCTTGCTCCTTGGAAGAAAAGCTATGACCAACCTAGCATATTAAAAAGCAGAGACATTATTTTGCCAACAACAGTCCATCTAATCTAAGCTGTGGCTTTTCCAGTAGTCATGTATGGATGCAAAAGTTGGACCATAAAGAAGGCTGAACACCAAAGAACTGATGCTTTTGAACTGTGGTATTGAAGACTCTTGAGAGTCCCTTGGACTACAAGGAGATCAGACCAATCAATCCTAAAGGAAATCAGTCCTGAATATTCATTAGAAGGACTGATGCTGTAGCTGAAGCTCCAATACTTTCGCCACCTGATGCGAAGAGCTGACTCATTGGAAAAGACCCTGATGCTGGGAAAGATTGAAGACAGGAGGAGAAGGGGATGACAGAGGATGTGATAGTTGGATGGCATCACCGACTCAATGGACGTGAGTTTGAGCAAGCTCCAAGAGTTGGTGATGGACAGGGAGGTCTGGCATGCTGTGATTCATGGGGTCGCAAAGAGTCAGACACGACTGAGCGACTGAACTGAACTGACAATACGAAATTCATGTTGAGGTTTGAGAGAAAACAGCAAAATTCTGTAAAGCAATTATCCTTCAATAAAAAAATTAATTTAAAAAAAAAGAAAGAACTTTTAAAAAGATATAGTATGAACCCATGTTTGGCCTAACACAGAGGCAATTGGCTATGTAAATATTTACAGCTATGTGTATGTTCATGCACAGTTATTTCCATGCTTTGTCAGTTGAGAGGCTATAGCTGCACACACCAGTAGCAACATTCATACCGAGCACCTACCTCCTATTCTCTAAAACTGTTCTCCAATAAAAGGACCCAGAGCTCCTTGGAGATGTGGCTAATTTTAGGACTCTGGCAGGAAATGTTTAAGATGAGTGTGGAGCACCCTGCGGTGCCAGAGAGTAAGGAAGTGATACACACACAACACACACACATACAGAGTAAAGTGTGCTGAGTCGCTCAGTTGCGTCCGACTCTTTGTGACCCCGTGGACTGTAGCCCACCAGGCACATCCATGGAATTTTCCAGGCACAAATACTGGAGTGGGTTGTCCTTTTCTTCTCCAGGGTATTTTCCTGACCCAGGGATTGAACCTGCGTCTCTGGCAACTCCTGCCCTGACAGGCAGATTCTTTTACCGCTAGAGCCACCTGGGAAGCCCATACAGAGTGCTGGGGTATGTCAAAGGAACATAGGAGCCAACTGCAAGAGCTCCTAATGGCCAAATCTGGAACAATTTGAGCAAAAATCTAAATACAATAGTAGAATTGTAATCTAACGCATAAAATAAATACCCCATTCAACATAGGGTATTTTAATAAATAACTGAATGAATTTGTAAATTAATGAGGGAAACAAATCTCATTTGCAGAAGAATTTCAAACAATTTATGCATATACCCAAGAAGATGGAGCATAACTTCTCAGTCTTTAAGCAGGGACTGAACATAGTGTATACTTTCAAAGAGTACAGTATGAAAAGGTGAAAAAGGGAGGGGCAGAGTAACTCTGGTGGAAAAATCTGACAAGACTTCCAGCCCTGGTTAAGGTCAATACCAACAGTGATAGGTTATGTTGATAGTAAGTACCCTTGATAAGATTGATGAAAATGGCACTTTATCTCTGTGGTCTTTCTTCCAAAACTCCATACCCAATCTAATTATGAGGAAATATCAGACAAATCTCAACTGAGGAGGGTTTCCCTGGTAGCTTAGCTGGTAAAGACTCTGCAATTGAGGAGCATTCTACTAAATATCTGACAACACTCCTCAAAACTGTCTAAGGTCATTGGAACAGGGAACGTCTCAGAAACTCACCGCCAAGAAAAGCACTAGGAGACATGACAACCAAATGTAATGTGGAATCCTGGATGGGATCCTGAAACAGAAACAGGACATCAGGTAAAAAGTAAGGCAATCTGAAAATGTATGGACCTTAATTAATGATAATTGACTGATAAGGGTTCATTGATTGTAACAAATGTAACCATACTAATGTATGATATTAATAACAAGGAGACTCTCGGTATGAGGTATGAGAACTCTCTGAACTATATTCAGAATTTTCTTATAAATTTAAAATTGTTCTTAAAAAGTAGGAAGCAGCTGTATACTGCAGGGAGCTCAGCTTGGTCCTCTGTGATGACCTAGAGGTGTAAGATGGTGAGGGGCAGGCAGTGGGACTGAGGTTCAAAGAGAGGGAACATTCCACATGGCTCAGACGGTGAAGAATCTGCCCCCAGTGAGGGAGATCTGGATTCGATACCTGGGTCAGGAAGATTCCCTGGAGATGGAAATGGCAACCCACTCCAGTATTCTTGCCTGAAAAAGTCCATAGACAGAGGAGCCTGGAGAGCTACAGTTCACAGAGTCACAAAGAGTCGGACACAACTGAGTGACTAACATATATCTAACACATATATGTTTATGTATAATTGATTCACATTGTTGTACAGCAGAAAATAACACAATGTTGTAAAGCAATTATACTCCAATAAAGAATGTTTAAACATAGAAACATATAGTTATATTTTGGACAATAATTAATGCAGATGGAAGCATATTGAACTTACAGGTCTGAGTCTCAAGCCTCTACCCATGATTTGCTTCATGATTTCAGCTAAGTCACTTAAAATCTCTAGACATTAGTTTGCTCACCTTATATTTTACAGACTGAGGGGCCTGAAGTCTCTTTAAAGTCTAAAGTTCTAAGAACCCTGATTCTATTACTGTACTAATTAAGTTATACCTGAAAAGAGCACCTGGGAAAATGAAGAAACATTCAAATGATTTTGTAAAACTTAAGAAAACAAGTTCACTAAAATAATTTTTAAAATCTATTTCATTATAATAACTCAAATGTTAACACATAGAACTTACGAGGTGGTATGAAGTAAAGGCAGGACTCATTACCTAGAGACAGTGAAAGCTTCTTATAAATTACCTCATCATGCTACAGAACAGATTTTGTTTAAATTTATGTCATCCCCCATTGATGTATCCTTTTGTACAAAGAAGGTGCATTTTTTTTTTCTGTAGTATTTTGAGAACACATAATGTAGTATTATTTTAATCTCCTGATGTTAGAATTATTTGAGGATCTTTCATTAATATTAAATGATTCTGATTAAAAAAAAAACTCACATTTTACGGACTTCCCTGGCCATATAGAGGTTCAGACTGCACTTCCACTGCAAGGGGGCATGAGTTCAATCCCTGGTCATCGGGGAACTAAGATCTTGCATGCTGCATGGCATGGCCAAAAAATAACTAAATAAAAATGTAACGTTAAAAAATAACAAAAATAAATAAATAAAAATTTTAAAATATTAAAAAACCCACATTTTGAAAATGTACATTTCACCAAAAGTATTTAACACATTAACTATGTCAATGTAAAGTTTATGTAAGAAAAATAATCAAATTTTGTGTAAGGGCATCTTTCACAGTCATTACATACTTGTAAATATACCACAAACATAACCAAATTTTAAGGGAAAAACATTTTATCCATGCCAAACTAAACTTTTAAAAAATTTTTCAATAAAAACTAAATAATTTATAAAAGTTCATTCTCAGGCTAGTTATCTGTGATAAGTCTGACCTCATGAGATACCCAGAGGGTGTACATTAGATTAAAATGTTTGATTTCTTATTCACTCTGACAGTAATATAATCTAAAACAAGACTCTGAGGCTTACTTTAGCCTGAAAGTTCAAGAGTATGATAACCTTCTAATCTGACGAGTACAATACTTACCAGCTTTTCTTTCTGACTTTTTATGTGAAAGATAGGCATAAAATGTATTTCTCATATATGAAATTTCCATATCAGTAAAGAAAAAAATTAAGTAACAAGGGGATAACTATAGCCTTATATATAATTATAACTTCTTCTGTTACTAAAAATGTTCAGTATAGAAAAAAATCATCATAATGTGATATCAAATACCCTTGGGGAAAGAGGAAACATTATTATATTCTATTATTTAGCATGTGACCAAAAAAATTACCTTTCTTCAGCTTCTAATAAAATGAAGTCCAAATCTCCAATACATTTCAATTATCTGAATAAAAGTTTCAAAAGCTATCATATTTTCTTAAAGCTTTTAGGAGGTAAGAACTGCATTGGATTTTTTTCTATTTCTATTTTTTAAATTCTATTTTTGCTAGATTTTTATCTGCAAACTAGTTTCATTTAGCATCTTCGAAAGTGTGAACACTTTTAAGTTTTATTAAGATTCTCATGACAACATCAAAATTTAAGGAAATCATCAAAAGGAGTTCTGGTATTACTTGCTTTGTTAGGTTTGCAAACTTTTCTTCATATTATTTGCTCTTAAATTTCCTGCCTGCCATCACCTTTAGTTTTAGTGTATTTTAAATTTCTTCAAATGGTGGCATAAAAGACAGAAATGTGTGTACACATTACATTTTTAAGTATTCATTACCTTAATCTACTAAAGTAAACTTTTGTCAAGGCCTTTTATCTTAATGGTATTTTTACATAAAAAAGCGGTAGGGAAACAATCATATCTGACACCCCTTCGAATGCATCTTGAACTGTGTTAGTTTAGTGTCAGTTATTGACTGTTTGAGCTGGAGAACCCCTGCCCGTATCAGCAACAACCAGTCAAAACTACATAGTACCTTTAACATCAAAAACACTTCACAGGAATCATTATCATCAGTTACTGATAGGAAGAAAGACTGCACAGAGAGAAGATGTCTTCAACAGAGGTTGTGTTCAGTGAAGAGAAAATTAAAGGTCTAAATGTAAGTCAATAGTAAATCCAAAAACCATTTCTTTCAAAGAAAGTTTAACATTGTGTTTTCTGCTTTCAGAATCCTTTCATCATCAAAGAGCTATTCTTTTCTGGTTCAAATCTTGCTTACCTCCTTTTTAAAGTAATTTCTGAAAACGTTAGCCCAGATGAGTTAATTTCAGATGGCTTATTTACCTGCTTATAGATTTATTTGCCACCTGCTTTTGCTTTTTTTACAGATGCAAAGTCAACCTCTGGGGCAAAATCCCACCTTTCTCTTTCTGCCACACAAGTGGTAAATAACATTACCCAATAAATTTCAGCATTTCCCCAAATGTGTAGGATACAAAAAATGTATTCATTCGTGTGAGATATAAAAATGTACACTCACACTTCTGAAATCAACAGCCAGCCATTTCACACTTGGGCCAAAGGCAAACAAACATAATTCTCACTGGCAGCTGGACAACATTCCAAGCTGCCACCACATTAATTAACTCACCTCAATCAGATTCCACTTCAACTTGCACAGCTTGCTGCCAAGACGCCTAGCAATAAATTGTTAGGTTAAATACTGAACAAGGTAGGGAAATACCATATGGTATGTTGTTACAGAGGGTGGGATATTCTTGTTTAACACTAGTAGCAGGTTTTTCCCTTTACTTTTTATTGTTGTCTCCGGTGATTTCAGGAAAATGAGCATACATTCTTGGTAATAAATGATCTTGCTTGATTATAGTGATGGAGAATGGAATGGTAACAAGACATTAATAACAAAATACTTTTGTCCACAAGCTTCTATAATTGATGTTCCGAAAATTTCAAGGCAACAGCTTACTTAGCAGGTATGGGAACTCACTAATGGTAAATTATTGGTATTAAACTTGGGGGTGTCAAAGAACAAAGAACTCAAATAAATTTTGTTTTCACTGAGGACTATTGAGAATTTACAAATAAATACAAAGTGCTTTATCAATAGCTGAAAAACTTCTAACACGGGAATCAAAAGATTTGAGTTTGAATCCAGTTTCTGCCTTTGACGGGCTGTGTCACTTTCATTAAATCACTTCACTTCTCTGATATTATTTCCTCATCTGTTATATAATGCAGTTTGACTAGATGAATGCTTCCCAAACCTTAACGCATATATCAATTTAAGATGCTTGTTAAAAATGCAGATTTTTGGATGTCACCCTTAAGGACTGAAATTGATTAGGTCTGATGTGGAGGCCAAATCTGCATTGGGAGTGAGCAAGAAATTCTTCCGCAGATAAAGGACCCACACTCTGAGAAATACTGGACTGCATGATACCAAGATTCCCCTTACCTCTGACAGTTACTTCACTTACCAGCCCATGTCATTGCTTTTACAAACTGTGGTGTGATTTAGAAAGAGGTATAATTGGGAGACTTGATTCAGGACTTAATCTGCACTCATTCAAATGCCTAGTCAGAAAAAAAAAAAAAAAAAGCTGAAAACACCAGAATATGACTACCCAAAATCCTGTATGCATTTTCCTAGGGCTGTGAGGTGAGTCATAGAGGTGACAGCTGATTGGCTGCAGCTACTTTCCCTAAAAATCCTGTCTATATATAAAGGAAGACTCCCAAAGAGAACAAACCAGTCAATCCTAAAGGAAATCAATCCTGAATATTCATTGGAAGGACTGATGATGAAGCACCAGTACTTTGGCCAGCTGATGTGAAGAGCTGACATTAGAAAAGACCCTGATGCTGGGAAAGATTGAAGGCAGGAGGAGAAGGGGACGACAGAGGATGAGATGATTGGATGACATCACCGACTCAATGGACGTTAGTTTGAGTAAGCTCTGGGAGCTGGTTATGGATAGGGAAGCCTGGTGTGCTGCAGTCCATCGGGTGGCAAAGAGTCAGACAAGACTGAGCGATTGGACTGACTGAAGTCATCACTCACCCAGCAGAAGTCTTTCTTTCCTCTAAATGTGTAATGAACACTCATTTCATCTATATTGCCTCTTTTGTATGTGATGTATTCTGCTTCTATTTTAAATGCCAGAAATCAGGAAGACATTCTGTACTTGTTTGTAAGATTCTCAAAGGCTAGGGACTTTGGGAAACCTCATTCTTCCTAGCTTCTAGGACATGACTTGATAAGGAAAGTAAAAGGCTCTTACTGCTATACACTCTGAGTTTCTTTCAGATGGGTACTTATGAATTTCTATTAAGCCATGTATCTACTTCCATCCGATTCCTCTATGACCAGCAGAGAACCATCCCATAAGACAGTTGCCTGGGGATAGCCTTAAGTTAAGAAATGAACAACCTTAACTGACCTGCATAAAACAGTGTGCAACACAGGCCTTTCTCATCATATTTACAAGCTCAACGAGGATTCAAAAAACAGACTTCATTACTTCGCTACTTAAAACTTGAAATCACCTTTTTTTCTTGCTCTCCATCAGTGGAGAGTGTAAAAAAGGCAATGCAGTAGTTGCTTTACTACTGAATTTGCACAAAAGAAACCTGATTCTCTTAAAATTAGTTAGTTCTTCCCAAGATAACCAGCACAAAAATCTGCAAGTTGTAATAAAGTTCCTTCGAATGCGGGTGGATGATTTCTTAACTAAGCTTCTTGTGTTCTCCTCAGCTACTAAAATCAGGCTCTTAATAGATGCTCAATAAAGGAATGTTGGTTTGAAGATACTCTGGCAGACAAGTACTAAATCCTGTTGCAGCCTTCTTCATCCCCTGCAGGTGGTGCTGGGAGACAGTTTACTTATTTACTTATTTAATCATAATTGTACAGGCAAGCAAAGGTGTTCTCGGTGCTGGTTTAAAGCTGTTGTAGTTATCTTAATTTCTTCCTCCTCTTCACACTAATTACTGGGTCACAGAGGAGAACAAAAAGACTGGAAAAGGTGATGCAGATGAAGAGAGGCAGGGTTTTAAGATAATTGATGGTGTCTCCCAGGCCTGGCAATGGAAATATTCTGTAGAGATTTAGGAGAAAGGGATTTTGTACATTTGTACAAAAGATTTTGTACTTTCCAAAAGAGAAGATATATTCAGGAAAGTCTCCTATATCTCCTGTATTTGTCAACCCCATACTTATAGTATTTTTCACCAAGGTTCGATATGACTGGCTGTTGGTATTTTGGGCTTCAATCTTTAAGACTTACTTTCCATCTCACAATATGTTCATTACACTTCCAAGTCAGTCAATTTAAAGGATGAATCACTTACCTTTTAATATCCTGACTCTCCCACTTGATCGAGAGCTGTTGAAATGGCAGGGACTGTGTCATTACCATCTTTGTATCACTAGTGCTTGTCTTGATGCTTGAAATGTAGCAGACCCTAAACAAATTAAATGAATAAAAGCAATCAGTGAGTCAATAGGAATACTGCCGGCCACATACCTTATACTTTTCTCTTCTATCACCCTTTTCCTGAAGTTTTCTGAAGCCAAAAGTAGAGGCTAGCAATTACAGTATTAAGTAAGGAAACTGGTATTTTTTAACTGACATAACATAATTTTCCCAACTACATTTCTAACCATATCTCTTGCACACTCCCCAATATGAATCCTTCAGAACAACCAAACTGGTGTGTCCACTCTCTCTGATAATGCTTTATGCCTCTGAGATTATGCCATTCCTCTATTTTGCCCTCAGTCTGTCTTAATTAGTAATTCTCAAAATGGTTCTCAGGGGAAGCCATGATATCAACACTATGTTCATAGTACTCTAAGATACCATTTACTTTTCCACCTCATTCTCTCGCAAATATACAGTGGAGTTTTCCAGAAGCCATAAGACATGTGATATCACAACAGAGCAGATGACAGAATCCAGCAGTCTTTTGTTAAGCCAAATATTAAAATACAAAGTGTAAATAAATTTTAAAAATACAAAATGTAAAACAATACCATTTTTCTGACTAAATGGTTTTGTTCTGGAAAACACAAATATTTTTCATAAAATTATTTACCTTAACATGTAATTTATTTTAAATTACATTGACAAATATTTTAAATTTTCTTGATTTTAATTTCTAATATGACAAATATATAGTCCTGGTGGATCAGTCTGTAAAGAATTCACCTGCAATGTAGGAAATCACCTGCAATGCATATGAGCAGGGTTCAATCCCTGGGTTGGGAAGATACCCTGGAAAAGGAAATGGCAACCTACTCCAGTATTCTTGCCTGGGAAATCCCATGGACAAAGGAGCCTGGCAGGCTACAGTCCATGGTGGTGACAAGATTCGGAAAGAGGTTAGCGACTAAATCCCCACCATGATAAATATGAATAGATATAACTCACATAAACAAAATATCTTTGAGGTCCTAACAATTTTTGTTGATAATGTACAGCAATGCAAGAGATTTCTGTGCATTAATTTTGTATCCTGCAACCTTACCAAATTCACTGATTAGTTCTAGTAGTTTTCTGGTGGCATCTTTAGGATTTTCTATGTATCATATCATGTCATTTGCAAATAATGACGGTTTTACTTCTTTTCTACTTTGTATTCATTTCTTTTTCTTCTCTGATTGCAGTGGTTAGGACTTCCAATACTATGTTGAATAATAGTAGCAAGAGTGTACATACTTGTCTTGTTCCTGATCTTAGAGGAAATGCTTTCAATTTTTCACCACTGAAAATGATGTTTGCTGTGGGTTTATTGTATATGGCCTTCATTATGTCGAGAGAAGTTTCCTTTACGCCCACTTTCTGGAGAGTTTTTCTCATAAATGGGTGTCGACTTTTGTCAAAACATTTTTCTGAGTCTATTGAAATGATCATATGAGTTTTATTCCTTATTTTAATATGGCATATCATACGAACTAATTTGCATATGTTGGATTCTTGCTTCCCTGGGATAAATAAATCCCACTTGAACATGGTGTGTGATCTTTATAATGAGTTGCTGAATTCTATTTGCTAGTATTTTATTGAGGATTTTTGCGTCTATGTTCATCAGTGATACTGGTCTGTAATTTTCTTTTTGTGTGATATTTTTGGTTTTGGTATCAGGGTGATGTTTCGATAATTTTGAAAAGTATTAGTAAGGAGTCCCAAGACTATAAAGTTTGGCATGCTGATCTAAATCTTCTGTACCCTTTAAAGTCCAAAAAAACTCTTCCTTCTTGATAAGCTCTTTGACCACAGCAAGTGAGGAGGAGCTCCTTCTCTGTCTATACCAAATACGTGGAGCACTTACACACTTGTGCTTCTTTTACTCAAGTGACCTAGTAGAACTTGCGCCTCAAAGAAATTAGTATTGTTATACTAAGAATATTTAAAAACATTTGTGTTTAATGCTAAGTCACTTCAGTCGTGTCCGACTCTGTGCAACCCCATAGACGGCAGCTCCGTACCCAGGATTCTCCAGGCAAGAACACTGGAGTGGGTTGCCATTTCCTTCTCCAATGCTTAAAAGTGAAAAGTGAAAGAGAAATCGCTCAGTCATGTTCGACCCTCAGCGACCCCATGGACTGCAGCCTTCCAGGCTCCTCCGTCCATGGGATTTTCCAGGCAAGAGTACTGGAGTGGGGTGCCATTGCCTTCTCCTGTGTTTAATGATGAATCATAAATAATCATTTTACTTTCCAGTCTCTGATTATTGTCTTCTCAGCCTCAAAAGAAGAAAGTATTTTCTTGACTTTTCAATCTACCCTTTTCACCAAAAAAGATAATGATAATAAAGGTATATATATATATATATATATATAAAACATTTTTTGTGAAATCTTATTTTATTTGTTGTGAAATTTTATTATACTTATGTCTGATAAGTGTTCATTAAAAAATGAAATAAAAAATTAGAAATTAAAAAAAAATTAAATTCACCTACTAATGACATCAACCTGAGGTAACAACTGCTAACATTTTACTGAACATACTATTATCACTTTTATATTCTAAGATGCTGTTTTGATTCTTATACTTACCATACAGTGTCTTACGAGGGATTTAAAGAAATTAGTAATGTTCATTTTAATAACTGTGTGATACAGGTATTCATTTTTTCTTTAAATTAAATATGTACATTTTAATTCTCTTTTGTCTGAAGGATAACTTAATAATAAATGAGTTTTCATAATCAGTGAATTTTTAAAATAATACATGATGAACAGTTTTCTATGTCATTAAGTATTATTACATTATATATCTCCTAGGGTTTACTTAACCCATATTTAACCCCACTGTTAGCATTAAAATTATTTTAATTTGTTAAAACTACAAATGATGCTTGGGTTTTCTTCCTTGTATACACATATTGCATACATTTCTGTGATTTCCTGAGACTAAATGTAGAATTACAAGGTCAGGAAATATAAACAGTTTTAAGATATTTAATCCAAAAAATACAATCGGGGCTTCCCTGGTGGCTCAGTGGTAAGGAATCCACCTGCCAAGGCAGGAGACATGGGCTCGATCTCTGGTCTGGAGAGATCCCACATGCCATGGGACATCTGAGCGCACGCGCCACAGCTACAGAGCCAGGGCTCTAGAGCCCGTGTTCCACTGCAGGAGAAACCCGAGCACCACAGCTGGAGAGTGGCTCCAACTCACCGCAACCAGAGAAGGCCCCAGGCATGGCAACCAACACCAGCAAGCCGTAACTAACTAAATAAATAATGGTGCCACTTCTGCTTTCTCACTAGAAGAAAAACAACTCTGCAGATGAGGAGAAGAGGTAAAGAGTTTGAGAGACCATGAGAGAAAGCTGGAAAAGCATATGTTGGGAGGGCAACTCATACAGAAAAACTACTGCCAAAGAAGAAACAAGAGACAGGAAGAAAAGTGGGAAGAATGAACAGAGTTGAAGAATGACTTCAAAGGGATAAACAGGGCATACTAGAGACAGAAGGTTTTAGAGTTAGGCAGATGATGGATTTAAAACAACTCATCCATTGTTTAGCATTGTGACCTTAAGCAAAGTACACAACTTGTTCTCTGTAAATGTGAAAAGCAAAGAGCTTGACAAACAGTTGGCACACAATAAATGTGTATTTCCTTCTGAAAAAATGGAATAAAAAGTGGGGAGAGGCAAAAGTGGGAAAAAGGAAATGGAAATGAAAAAAATAAGTGAACGTACAGAAAAACAAGAATTGTTTCTGAAGCTGAATGAAGCTCTAATACTTCGGCTGCTTAATATGAGACAACTCACTGGAAAACTCTGATGTTGGGAAAGATTGAGGGCAGGAGGAGAAGGGGGCGACAGAGGATGAGATGGCTGGAAGACATCACTGACTCAATGGACATGAGTTTGAGCAAACTCCGGAGACAGTGAGTGAAGGACAAGGAAGCCTGGCTGCTGCAGTCCAAGGGGTCACAAAGAGTAGGACACAACTCAGCCACTGAGCAACAACAACAGAAAGACAAAACTGAAGGAAAAGTCCAATTTCACTTCACAAATTGTTACTTTTGTAAAAAGTCCTGATATAACATGTAACAATGAAGTAAATGAAAAACCAAAGCCATACATGAGTATATGCCTTGAAAGGAATGAAAATGAAAGGAATGCTTATGAGAAACATAGATTAATATGTAAAAACAAAACCAAAAAAAAAGAATGTTAAACCTAAAAACTCAAATGTGGACTCAAAATATTTGCAGAATTTTTTGACTTGGTATTTCCACTTAATAAAATGTTACTGTAGTTTGTTAAAAAAGATAAATGAGAAAGATGCTGATGAGAAAAAAGGAGGTTATGATTCCAAGCACATTACATTCATTAAAGCATTTTTACAGTTGGAAACAAATTGAAAGCTGGAAGCAAATCAACTTCAATACTCATTATTTTCACTGACCTTGAGCCGCTGAAGGCCTGCACTTTATACCTTTGCTCACACACGTGCACACCCTTTATCTTTCCCTTCTGTCGAGCAGACACAGGTGGCAACACCCTTTTATTATTCTGCTTTCTATTACTTAACTACTGGTCTTTGGTTTTCTCTTCCACAAGCTAAAGATAGTTCTAGGAGTTAATCTCCTCTCTGTTGTATTTCCCAAGCTGGACTAGAAATCTTGAGAAAACAAGTTGTCTTTTTCTCATGAAAGTTTTTGGCACTTCATGCTTTTAAATGTGCCAAGAATGTCTTGAGACATTTTATTCGGATTTTCTGCTTGAAAATCTAAATTTTCAAGAACCTGACTGCTCAAAGGTATAAGCGTATCACCAAGATTTAATATGATTCCAAGAGAAAGTTAATCAAATCTTAGATTCACTTTATTTTAATTTAGAGTAAAGACTTGAATTGGTTTTTATTTACTCTGCAATAACGCTTTCTTACTGTTTTAAATGGCTAACTTAGTTTCAGATTGGTAGAACTATCACCTCAATGTGCTTAGTCCCTCAGTCACGTCTGACTCTGCGACCCCATGGACTACAGTAGCTCGCCAGGTTCCTCTGTCCATGGAGATTCTCCAGGCAAGGATACTGGAGTGGGTTGCCATGCCCTCTTCCAGGGGATCTTCCCAACCCAGGAATCGAACCCAGGTTTCCAGCACTGCAGGCAGATTCTTTACCGCCCAAGCCACCAGTAGGAAGCTCATCACCCCAATAAGTGGAGGAAAATGCACTGTAATTGATTTCCGTATTTGACTCCTTGTGGAGGAAAATGATAAGGAATAATAATGGCTTTTCACATAGCAAAATTTCTTTAGGCACTAACCAAGAAACTTAAAATGTTATATAGCAAATATACCATATACTTTAATTAAAGATGCTCATCTTTAGAAAATAGGATAAAAAAACAACCAGGTGAAACAAAGATGATCTTATTCCAGTGTAACAGAAGCATAACTGGAGTTAGACTGCATGCTTGATGTATTCTGGACTGCTCTGGCTAACCATTAATCTCATCTCCTCCCACTCAGCAAGAATATCTTCCAGCCAATTTTCCCTTGTCTTCTCACTTTCATCATATCCATCTTCCCAGAACTCTGAAATGATTGGGGATCTCAACAGAGATGAGTTAAAAACCTGTGTACATGTTCTAGATCAGTTCAGAGTTCCTAGGTCAAATTAGCTTCTCTGCCTCATTCCTTTCTTTGTCCTTGTTTTTCAACTTCCCCCTTTGGTAATTCCCTCTACCAGGAACTCCAAGGCACAGACTTCAATTAACAAAAGTGTTTGATTACATCCTCATAAAAATGGTGAAATTCTTCGATCGTGATTAGTATGTAAAATTTCTGGTTTTTAGATTTCTAAAAATGTTAAGTGTCTTAAAGTGTTAGTCACTTAGTCATGTCCGACTCTTTTCGACCACATGGATTGTATGTAGCCTGCCAGGCTCCTCAGTCCATGGGATTCTCCAGGCAAGACTACTAGAGTGGGTTGCCATGCCCTTCTCTGGGAGGATCTTCCCGACTCAGGGATTGAATCCAAGTCTCAGGCATTGCTGGCAGATTCTTTACTGCTTGAGCCACGAAGGAAGGTTTTAAAGGTTCCCAGAAAATACAATGAAAGAATCTTATAAAAAGTGCCTGTTAGTCTACGCTAAAATTCTTTTTCTCTCTGTTGTTTTTTTTTGTGTGTGTGTGTGCCATGTATCATGGCATGCAGAATCTTTAGTTCCTTGACTAGGGATAGAACAATTACCTCCTGCAGTTGCTGCCAGGGAAATTCCTATACTAAAATTCTTAACACAGAGTCAGCACCACTGTGTTTTCTGTACCAAAATTCTAGATCTTTTGAGAAACGAGAGTATCCTTTTAAGATGTCTGTGTGTGTGTATTAAGTCACTCACTCGTGTCCAATTCTTTGCGACCCCACGGACTGTAGCCCACCAGACTTCTCTGTCCATGGAACTCTCCAGGCAAGAATACTGGAGTAGATTACCATTCCCTTCTCCAAAGGAACTTCCCAAACCAGGGATCGAACCCTGATCTCCTGCATCACAGGCAGTTTCTTTACCATTTGAACTACAGGTAAGTCCTAACATAAGATGCCTAGTTCTCTTAAATATACCACATACAATGAGCTTTTCAGGCCATGAAGATATTTTTGATACAAGAATGTGCATCTCTCTAGTAATAAGACATATAATCAGCATTCCCTGGTAGCTCATATGGTAAATCTGTCTGCAATGCAGGAGACCCGGGTTCTATCCCTGGGTTAGGAAGATCCCTGGAGAAGGAAATAGCAACCCACTCCAGTATTCTTGCCTGGAGAATCCCATGGACAGTCCATGGGGTCACAAAGAATTGGATACACCTGAGTTACTAACATTTTCACAGATTATATCAGTGAATAATGGAATTTTACTGATAATACTGTATATAGCCTAGATCTGTCCAACATGGTAGCCACTAACCACATGAATTAAAATTAATTAAATTATAAATTCAGTTCCTCAGTCACACTACCTACATTTCAAATGCTCAGTAGCCACATGTGGCTATTAGCTACCCTCCTGGACAGCACAAGAACATCTACATCATTGCAGGGAGCTTTATTGGACAACATTGGTCTAGAAAAATTAAAGATAGCCTCAGACACTAATCAGTATAATTATCAGACAGTTATAAGCAAATTTTAATTATATATAGAAAGGTGATTCTCTCTTATTTTTAGCAGTCATAAGATGACATCATATAATCCTAATTAAGTAGCTGAGAAAAGTGTTAATTGAACAATCTAACCAAATGCAAGAGAAATGTTTTAATTCACATAAACTATAAAACAGTTCTTACTTTCATCCTTCCTGTTATAAATTGACAACCACACATGTACCTTTCAAATGTATATCATCAGTGTTCAAAAGTTTATTTCCTCTTAGTTCTACGGCAATTCTCCCAGAAATAAATGAAGAATGAATCAAGTTCTATGAGAATGGGTGGAAACAGAGATTTTCCCAGGGGTTCAGTCAGTAAAGAATCCGCCTACAATGGAGACCCAGGTTCGATCCCTGGGTCAGAAAGATTCACTAGAGGCGGGCGTGGCCACCCACTCCAGTATTCTTGCCTGGGAAATCCCATGGACAGAGGAGCCTGGTGGGCTACAGTCCATGGGTCACAATAAGTCAGACATGACTGAAGTAACTTAGCATACACATGCTTTCTTAAATGTTTTAAAATTCTATTTCCTTTATATTTTTACATAATTTTTATTATCTTTTTCAGCTATACTATGGAACACATAGAATCTTCACTCCCCAGCCAGGGGTGGAATCTGTGCTCCCTGCAGTGGAAGCAAAGTCGTAACCACTGGACCTCCAGGGAAGTCCCTAATTCTATTTTCTTTTATAAAGTTCCTTGAAAGGTTAAATTTCATGAACTGCAGACGTGGAGAAAACTGTATTGATGAAAGCAACTTTTTCCCTATTTCCCTCTTTGCAAGAATGTGGACAGAGCATTCCAATATGTCTCCTGCCAAAGGCTTTCAGAGAATGGCTACAGATGAGACTGTTTTGGACCTGGAATTGGTTAGCTGCATTTTTCTTTCTGTTGTCAGCCTACACTGGGAAAGACACCTTGCTACACAGAGCTCATCATTTCTAAAATTTTCTAAGAGCTTATTACTCTTGCCAAAAACTGTCCAAGTCAGACAGTTTCACAAAGCAAACAAAGAAAATTCCCTTGATCCAGAGTTTTCAGGATGTAATGCTGTGTCTCACTGCCTCACCATGCATGGATTCAGAACAGGAAAAACCTAGAATTCTAGGATACTGAATCAGTTGTGCTGTGCTTAGTCGCTCAGTTGTGTCTGACTCTTTGTGACCCCATGGACAGCAGCCATCAGGCTCCTCTGTCCATGGGGATTCTCCAGGCAAGCATACTACAGTGGGTTGCCATGCCCTCCTCCAGCGGATCTTCACAACCCAGGGATCGAACCCAGGTCTCCTGCATTGCAGGCAGATTCTTTACCAGCTGAATTACCGGCAAAACCCCTTTGAATCAATTACCTTCTCTCAATAAAGCAATCAGAAACCTATAACGTGCTTTTGTGTTTGGCATCAGTTCAGTTCAGTTCAGTCACTCAGTCATGTCTGACTCTTTGTGACCCCATGAATCGCAGCACACCAGGCCTCCCTGTCCATCACCAACTCCCGGAGTTCACCCAAACCCATGTCCATTGAGTTGGTGATGCCATCCAACCATCTCATCCTCTGCGGTCCCCTTCTCCTCCTGCCCTCAATCTTTCCCAGCATCAAGGTCTTTTCAAATGAGTCATCTCTTCACATCAGGTGGCCAACATATTGGAGTTTCAGCTTCAACACCAGTCCTACCAATGAACACTCAGAACTGATCTGGTTGGATCTCCTTGCAGACCGAGGGACTCTCAAGTCTTCTCCAGCACCACAGTTCAAAAGCATCAATTCTTCAGCGCTCAGCTTTCTTTACAGTCCAACTCTCATGTCCATACATGACTACTGGAAAAACCATAGCCTTGACTAGATGGACCTTTGTTGGCAAAGTAATGTCTCTGCCTTTTAATATGTTGTCTAGGTTGGTCATAACTTTCCTTCCAAGGAGAAAGTGTCTTTTAATTTCATGGCTGCAATCACCATCTGCAGTGATTTCGGAGCTCAGAAAAATAAAAGTCTGACACTGTTCCCACTGTTTCCCCATCTATCTGCCATAAAGTGATGGGACCGGATGCCATGATCTTCATTTTCTGAATGTTGAGCTTTAAGCCAACTTTTTCACTCTCTTCTTTCACTTTCATCAAGAGGCTCTTTAGTTCTTCTTCACTTTCTGCCATAAGGGTGGTGTCATCTGCATATCTTAGGTTATTGATATTTCTTTCAGTAGTCTTGATTCCAGCTTGTGCTTCTTCCAGCCCAGCATTTCTCATGATGTACTCTGCATAGAAGTTAAATAAGCACAGTGACAATATACAGCCTTGATGTACTCCTTTTCCTATTTGGAACCAGTCTGTTGTTCCATGTCCAGTTCTAACTATTGCTTCTTGACCTGCATACAGGTTTCTCAAGAGGCAAGTCAGGTGGTCTGGTATTTCCTTCTCTTTCAGAATTTTCCACAGTTTATTGTGATCCATAACAGTCAAAGGCTTTGGCTTAGTCAATAAAGCAGAAATAGATGTTTTTCTGGAACTCTCTTGCTTTTTCCATGATCCAGCGGATGTTGGCAATTTGATCTCTGGTTCCTCTGCCTTTTCTAAAACCAGCTTGAACATCTGGTGTTTGACATAGTTTTCTCTTTTACCAGCATCTTTCACAGCACATTCAACTTTTTTTACACAGAGTGGAGAAAAGTTCAACAGATATTTTATCAATGCTTTCAGTCACAAAAACCAACTTCAGTATGGCCCCTGCCTTCAGCAAGCTCATTTTCTAATGAGTGATAGCAACAGATGAACAGATAAGTGCCGTCAGAGAGATGCATAAGAACGCCAATGGAAAATCAAAGAAGAAAGTGTCACATGACCTGCCAGTAAGAGTTCCTCAAAGTCACGTTATCCAAGCAGAGTCTTGAAAGATGAAAATCTTCCTTCCCAGCCAGCTAATCAAGGAGTGAGAAAAAATTTTACACAAAAGAAAACCATGAGCTAAGCACAGAGGCAAGAAAGCATCATAATAAATTCCAGGAATTATGTGTAGTCTTTTATTTCCAAAATAAGTGTCATAGAGATAGGCATGGGATAGATTACTGTATTGAATGCTAAGATTAATTTTCTTCTGTAGGTGATGGGGAGTTATTAAATGTTTTCCTAGGGAGAAGTAATCTGTTCATGTTTGTGATTTAGAGAGATTCATTTTCTTGACTCTGGGAACTATACTGACGCTAATATAGAAGATGCAGATTTGTGAAATGTTAGGAATAAAGAGAGCATGGCCTGGTGGAATTAAAAGAGATTCCAAGTAATTTGCAAAGTAGTAATAATTGAGGGAGGAATAAAAAGGAAACTCAAAAGGGAGAGGGTCAAGGTTTTCAGAAAGCAGAAAGGTTGCGGGTATTTTGTTTTGGTTGGTCGGTCGGTTTTATTAGAACTCCTATGAAAGAGAAAGTAAAGAGAGACAGAAAGGAGAAAGTACAATACAAAAATGTTAAGAAATAAACTACCACATGAAAAACAAAGAAATAAAGCACTGATAGGTATAGTCAGAAAAATCCTGATAATGAATCCGAGCAAATCAAAAGTCAAGTACTAACCTGTAGTGAGAAAACCCAACACACAGGTAAAGATCTTCATTAACGATATAGAGCTGAAGAGTAGACAGGAATTCTCCTGGTTAAGGAGATGATGTAATTATACTGAAGAAATAGAAAAACATGAAAAATTAACACATTTTAAAGAAGTCAGCAAGTAAGTAGGTGAAGACATAAAGTTAACTCCAAAGTAAGCCCCAGATCTCTATATGGCCAAGAGATGTGGTATTCAAACCTCAATCTATTAGAAGAATTTTATTACTGTAAACGGATTCCATAAAATTCTCTTGCCAGTCAGGTACTTTAAAGAGGAGGGAAAACTTTTTATTTGACTTTAAAATAAATACAATTCCTTAAAATAGGATTGTATGGTTTCCTGCCTTCAAAACATTAATGACACCATCTGTATCTTGAGGGTTTGAATAAGTACTTTTATTGCTTTTGTAGATGCCCCAACAAAATATCATACACACACACAAGTACTTTACAAAAGTGTTTTGATTACTTATTCCTCCTAAATGAACAGATTAATGACCAAAAGAATGAAAGTAAAGTGGTGCTGAATAAGAAATCCAACCAACCCCCTGCCCCCAAAAATATGTGCATGAATTAGAAGCAAAATCTTTTCTCGCTCTTGTAAAAACAGAGCCAACTTACGCTGATGTTGGATTATTGTGTGCAAACAGTTCCTGACTCGTTCACCAAGTGAAACAAAAGCTGTAAATGTTTTTCTATGCCTCTTCTAACATTTTGGGAAAGGTTTCTGAGAGAAAAAAAAAAAAGACTCAATTTAATTAAGTCTCTCACTCACACACACACAGGAACACACTTTTTTACCTTTTTAGGAAGACTTAAACATTTGAATAACTCACAATTATAAACCTTTGAATCGCAAAAAACATGAATTACCTTTAATACTTAAAAAAGGCTCCAGTCATATTACGGATCACTTTTTTTGGTAAGGAAAACAATTAAAAAAATGATAATTAAAAAAAAAATGAAGGAATCTATGGTGATATTTTAAATAAAAATAAGCAAAATATAATCACCTGAAAGGGATCTAAACTGTTAAGTTTAAATTGCTTTTGTACTTTCTTATCTTCAACTAGATAAAACTTCCTCTTCTGGGTAAAATATCTATGGCTTACAAAAAATAATGCAATAGAAATTTTATTTATCTGCTACAGGTCAAAATATAATTAACCAAAATTGTATAATTCAAAGTAACTGCCATTACTCAAATGTCTCATTATTATATGATTATAATAATTCAAATTGTCTAAAACAAAATACAGAATTCAAAATATTCAATCTTATAAGTTAGCTGTCAATTTAAAGAATGACTTTGAATTTTTATTTTCAAGTATCCAGTTATAAATTTTAATTATTTTATATGTAAAATTTATAAAATAGCAAAGAACCATAGAAAATGAAAAGCATGAAAATAGATTTACAAAAAATTAGTTATTTTAGGCTTTATTAAAATTTAAACTGTGAAATATAAAATAACTGAAATTTTAAAGTACACAAGTTAAATCATATCAACTGCAGCTATTATTATTAAGTGCTTACTCTGGGTTAAGCATTATGCTGGTCATTTTATATCATTTCATTTAATCAAAACCTTGCATGAAGGGCCTCATGAACCATCTACACATATAGAGTACTTTGAAATTTTCAAAAAACATTCTATAATTTTCTAATATGATCTTCACATTATGCTATGAACTAGACAAAAGGCAAAAGCAATTATTGGCTCTAAATAGATTACAGATAAGAAAATAAAAGGACATAAATATTAAAATCAGAGTCAGTAAAAAACAGAAATAAGGATTTAGTTGTCTACCTTCCAATCCTGAATCATTATCTACTATATAACATTAATATCAGAGAGTCTTAGATTTAGGACTTCCTAAATGATTTAGGAAATATCTTAAAGTTAATTAGTAAATGTTCATTGAGTTTCTACACTGTATAAAACACAGAAGTATTTGTGTGATAAAAAAGAAATAGAAAAAGAGAGGGAAAATTGAAAAAAGAGAGGAAGAGAAGATTCCATTGAAGAAATTAATAGATGGCTGAGAAGGACACATTAATCTTTAGAATAATTATAAAATATCATTCAGTGCAAAATAACTGTGAAAATACCTCATCTACTGATATAATTTAACCCTGCTCAAATCTGATAACAAATTATGTATTTTTTATTTATTTGGATTAATCAAATCTCAGAAAATTTTATCATACTAATTCTCTTTTGCTAAACAGAAACACTATATAGAAATTATAGCTACAAAGAAAAAAAATTAACAACTATGATATACCAGGCAATCTTTTCAGAAATTTTAGTTCTAATAATATCTGTTATAATAGAATGTAATTTCAGTTGAACATATAAGAAACCAAAATATTTGTCAAAATCCCCCCTCAAAAGTTATTGAGTATGAATGGAAAAGTTTAAATTATTAGTGACCATACTCAAGATAAATTCAAGCAAACATTACCATGGAGAAGAAAAACTTTGTACTATTAGATGACCAAAAAAAGAAAAAATCATGATATACACACAAATAATATTTGGCTCAGAGTACTATTTGAAGAATGGTAATAACAAACAAGTTAAACAAATTTATAAGATATAGGTCTTATTTTTTAGAAAAATAAGACAACTAATCAAAGGTAAATTTCACACACACAGATAGACATATAAAAGCAGTTAGGAGAAAGTCCACTGTATGCTTGTGAGAATAATTTCAAGATAAAATTATTTGCAGAATGAATACTGAGTTTAAAATAGTGGCATATGAAAAAAGACAAGTCAGGACTTGATTCTATAACTTCTAAGAGAACTAACACATTGTTATTGCATTGTTATTGGTATCTTTTTTTTTAAGTGAATGATGACTTCTGCCTCTTCTCATATATGCTTTACCTTCATCTTCTAGTTACTAATTACTTTTTTCTCTTTCAACAGTTCCGTGTAACTGTTACAGACAAACCTCACTGATACCATAACATGTCTGAAACTAGGTTGGGAACAAAGCATTCAATAAACTATTTGCGTACCATCTATATGCTAAGCACATATCTCGGCACTGGGGAATAACAAAGTTAAATAGAAAGAACATAGTAACTGCTGTCAAAACAGAGATTAGCTCAAGCCTTTCAAACTGCAGGTTATAACCTTTCAGGAGTTTTGAATTAATTTAGTGGGTTTCAGACCAACTATTTCAAAAGGATACAATGATTAGAGTAGAATCTTAAAACTCACTGTATAGCACATAGTAAGGTAAGAATTGTTTCATGTAAGTCTTGTTTCAGTTACCTACATACGTGTGTGCTCTGAGCCACAGTGTAAAATTTTTTCATACTGGCAAAAGTTTGGGGGGAAATAAAAAACCTTTGTTTAGGAAAATATCTGCAAGAAAGTTTCACAAAATAGTTCATCCCATAAAGATGTTCACGAGCTGGTAACTTCAAATGTTCTAGTCTACAGTAACTGACATGACTGAATAAATGTCTTAGCAAAGAGGTAGTCAAGCACAAGCAATATCCTTCTTTTGAAAAATGTTATCTTTATTCAGATCTCCTTTATTAAAATGTTCCCCAGTCAATCACAATGCTGTGCAGTTCCAACCAAATATTTTTACCATTAGTTAATACAACATAAAATGAAATGAATATGATACTTTTCTAACATGCCTGGGACTAAGAAGAGGGGGTTTGGGGATGTAGTTATATTATCCCTGATGATACTCAGAAACATTATACTCTGAGTTGATTTTTAAGAATTATAAGTTTTCCTCAAAGATGGTAAACCACTTTCATATTAATCAAGGAGTGCACAGTATCAAAATATTTACATTATGAAACGCTAAGTAATTTAAACAGTTCCAACAAAAGGTTGACCGGCCAGTCATACCACACTTTTTAGAGGCTGATTCATTCCAGCTAAACACATTTGAGCTTCACTGAGCTTGTTACGTTTACTTACTTTTTTAATTTATTAAAGTAAACTCTGACTAAATCCTAAACAGCTTGAAGTCAGAGAACACGTCGTATTCAATGCTTTGCATACACATAGTGAATGCTAAGTGACTACTGTTGAATGCATTGTTGATATTTATTTTATACTTTCACTTTACCAAAACATCTGAACTGATGTTCCAGATATACTGTCACATCTCTCTCCATTGAAAGTCCCCAGAAAATCTAAACCCATATGATCTATGCCTTTGCAATACTTAAACAATTAAACCCAGTATGCGTTATAGCAATATTTTGTCCTAGCAAATACAGACACAGACTTAAATTACAGAATAAGAGTGTGTAAAGGTCACTTGATCTTACCCTTTCTCAAGGGGAAAATGAGATCTCAGAGAGGTTATGGAGATAATCTGTGCAGGGCTAGACTAGGACTCAGGTCTTACAGTACCCAGCAGTATTCTTTCCTCTGTAACGCACACTTATTTTCAGTCCGCCTCCACTTCACTTTTTTTTTTCATTCTATACTTTGTGCAAATATTTCCTAAGTCATCTAAGGATTTAAAAAATTAAGATAGTCCTTGGTATCAAGGTACTTTAAAAAATAAAAATATACACAAAAATACATTCATAGATTTACAGGGAATTAAGTTTTAGTAAACTACTATAATAATTCAATTTAAATCTCATATCCTCCAAAGAATCATTCGTGACCACTTCAGACTGAAATATTCTCTCTCTTTGGTGATAAGAGTACTAGATAGGCAGTATGATGCCTGGTTTTGTGTTGTGGCTCAACCACTAACTAGATGTTTGAAAAATAATTGTGCAGCTTCAGGTTATTGGTTTTTCAAATAGGGAGAGGGTACAGGAGTAAACGAGCTTTGAAGGCCCCTTTCAGATCCAAGCAACAATTGTCTGGACCAGACCATCCCAACTCTAACTTTCTATCACAGCTATCCATTTACACAGTGTAAAGTTGCAGCTTTATCACCTGGGTTGTTGCAACTGTCCAGGGCTCTGACCTTACCCTTTATTCCTCCTGCTAGTCCCATGGCTTTCTGGCTCCTTTTTTCAGGCTATCTCTTACCCGCTTGATGACAGAACTCTTTCCCTGGTTCCGATCCTCACTGCTTTCTAAAGAGCTTGGTTTGCACAGATCCTCTGGTTCTTCCTATGCCTGAACATGTCAGGAAAACACTCCCACATCATCTGCCTCTGACCCATGGGATCCAAGACTGAGTTACCTCCCCATTTGCAGGGACACCCAAGAAAGACACCAAGTTTGAGGCATCTTTCCAAGTAATAGTTTGAGATATTTCTCCTATTATCAGTGTTACTTAAATATTTTATCATTTAACTTTTTGTATTTTTTAATTTTTTTTTTGATGTGAACCTTCTTTAAAGTCTTTATTGAGTTTGTTACAATAGGGCTTTTATTTTATGCTTTTTTTTTTTCTTTACCTCAAGGCATGTGGGATCTTAGCATACTCAATCAGGGATGGAACCCACACCCCTAGCATTGGAAGGAAAAGAGTTAACTACTGGACTGCCAGGGAAGTTCCACTTTTTGTATGTTACACAGATCTGCAATTCCCCAAAATCTTGAGGTCAGATACATTTTGGAAGTCTGAATTTTTCAGATTTCAAAAATATAGCACATATATTATATAAAACATACCCACTGTAATTAAAATAATTAATATACCTGAAGTTAAACATAGGAATATTCCTCTTTTTATGAATATTCCTTTTAAGTGAAATACATGAAGAATATAAAAAGCTTCACATCAGTTCATGTCAGGTTTTCTGACTTGAATTAACCATTAACCAAATGAGTTGATCTTGAGTTAGATTTTACTGCCAAACATGATACAGAAAATAACAAAATTTAAGTTTTCTGGGATTTCAGAATTACACATAAAAGACTGTAATCTAATAACTATATGAACCTTAGTATCAATGTAGGTATCACAAAGGCAGAAATTGTCTTTTAATTCTTTGTATTTCTAGAAAAGTACACTATGCTCAATAAAACAGTTCATGTTTATTTGAAGAAATCTTCATCGAGTGCATACCACATGCCAAAACTATACTCAAGTGTTGTGAAGCATTAAAAAAGAAATAACACCTAGAACCTGTCTTCAGAAGCATTACAATCTCAGTGAGAACAAAGCATAAAACAAATGTTAAAATGCAAGCTTGGAATTGGTGCCAAAATTACTGATTTGGGCAATAAGGATGTCAAAATTGAGAGTAGTAAGTTTAACTGTGATGATTATAATTTATTTTAACAAGAGCTGTCAATATCTCTCAACTTTCAAAGTCAGCATAATGATTTATAGTCTGGAGAGGAAGTACCGTGTAATTTAGTATGAGAACTCTATTAGTTACAAAAGATTAGATAGAAAATCACTGTAACTTTTGCTTCAGATATATGGATTTTCAGGCAAAGTTTCATTCACACTGATTCCAGAAATAGACAATCACAGGGATGACTCTACAAACTTAAAAATGAAGGTGAGTAAAACAGAATCAGCACCATATCACTACACAGAACTCCCCTAGATGGGACAGTCTAATCCTGTGCAAAGAGGAAATTATTTTTGACAAAATGAAGTTTGAATTCAACTTTTTCTTGGTCAGTTGGGTCTATTTTGAAAGGAGTGGTAGATTCTGGTAAAAGTTAGTTTCTTGAGCCAAGAATAAATCAGACAGAAATGAGACACATTCACTCAGATCACACATTTGTAAATCTCTAAGCAACATCAAAGATATCAGTGATCTAATATTGGTTGTAACATATTAAACTTATTTTTATGATATAATTTATCTGGAATCTTTCAAACCAAAATGTTAAAGAACCGTCAGAGGTGACAAATATGATTGTATCTATTTTACAGATGAACCCTTGAGCCTAGTGATACTGACGGGCTAAAGTTCAATTAGATAATCAGTACATTATTCAATTCAGTTCAGTGGCTAAGTCATGTCCGACTCCCCGTGACCCCGTGGACTGCAGCACGCCAGACATCCCTGTCCCTCACCAACTCCAAGAGCCTACTCAAAGTCTTGTCCATCGCATCGGTGATACCATTCAACCATCTCATCCTCTGTTGTCCCCTTCTCCTCCCACCATCAGTCTTTCACAGCATCAGGGTCTTTTCCAATGAGTCAGTTCTTCGCATCATGTGGACAAAGTATTGCAGTTTCAGCTTCAGCATCAGTCCTTCCAATGAATATTCAGGGTTGACTTCCTTTAAGATTGACTAGTTTGATCTCCTTGCTTTCCAAGGGACTCTCAAGAGTCTTCTCCAATACCACAGTTCAAAAGCATCAGTTCTTTGGCACTCAGCTTTCTTTATAGTCCAACTCTCACACCCATACGTGACTACTGGAAAAATCATAGCTTTGACTAGATGGACCTTTGTTGGTAATGTCTCTGCTTTTTAATATGCTGTCTAGGTTGGTCATAACTTTTCTTCCAAGGAGCAAGGTCTTTTAATTTCATGGCTGCAATCACCATCTGCAGTGATTTTGGAGACCAAAAAAATAAAGTCTCTCACTATTTCCATTGTTCCTCCATCTATTTGCCATGAAGTGATGGGACTGGATCCCATGATCTTAGTTTTCCAAATGCTGAGTTTTAAACCAACTTTTTCACTCTCCTCTTTCACTTTCATCAAGAGGCTCTTCAGTTCTTCTTTGCTTTCTGCCATAACAATGGTGTCAGCTGTGTATCTGAAGTTATTGATACTTCTCCCAGCAAAGTTTTAAATATAAGAATCTTAGTCCAACTTCACTGAGCTAATTACTATTAATAACCAACAACCAAATCTAGACAAAACCATTTGAAAATTTATTGACCTAATTTCTTCTTCAATATATAACCATCTTAAGTGGCCAAGGCAAACTAATAAAAATGATTTGTTCATTAAAAAAAACAACTTTCCAAGCCTTACTTGTCAATTCTTCAATATCTAGCACATAATGAAGAACTAGGAAAAAGCAAGTTATCAGATAAGAGGTAAAGTCCATTCCATTCTTTCTGGTTACATCCCCTATAGTCTTAAAGCAGTAACATTCCAGTCTGAAATTTACAAACCAAATAATGAACATTTGTTCCAAATAAGACAATTGATTTGACAAAGAAAAATTATCTTTGTATCATGATCCTCTTAAAGAAGCTGAATTCATTATCTGGAATCAGGTGAATTGTGAAGTATTTTTAGAAGATTTTTTTCTATCAATTGAATAAAGAAAAGGAAATATTCAAGCTGTCTAAATTTGGGGAGAACAACCTGGCAGACTGTTACTGGCAAAAATGAAAGGAAGCCTGTAACTGATATCAGATGACATCTTCCATGGGGTCATTTTAGTAGTGATACCATCTGACATCTTCTATAGGGTTATTTGGGGTAAGTGTGACATTTTCTTAATGAGAAGATTAGGAAGTTGCCCTAAAAGAGCCTTATATAATGTATAAGGCCAAGGAACATATGGATAAAGAGTCGCTAGAGAAGTGTAAATATGACTCTTGAAGTAGTAAATGAAGGTTAAACATTAACAGCTGGTCCAGGGGAAAGGAAGAGGTGGGGGAAAGTAAGCTGTCTGCTTCAGACTGGTGTTTCACTAACCACTAAGTCATCTTTATCTGTTTTCTATTTCAGATCACCTGGCCAAAATATATTACATTCCAAAGTTGAAGGAAAAAAACCTCTAAAAGTTGCTTTCATTTAGTTAAATTAACCAAAATAAAAGACATTTTAGGATTACAACTTTAAATTTTGAGCTGCATAGGGTTTTATTTTTCCTTTTAAAGAAAGAAGTACCAACAAACAAGGCAGGGAACTATAGTCAATATTTTGTAATAACCTATAAGGGAAAATAATCTGAAATAGATATATATGTATGACTGAATCACTTTGCTGTACACCTGAAACTAACACAACATTCAAATCAACCATACTTTAATTTTTTAAAAAGCAGTACAATTTTAGCCATAAACATGTGTGCTAAGTCACCTCAGTCATGTACATCTCTTTGCAACCCTGTGGACTCTAGCCTGCCAGGCTCCTCTGTCCATGGAATTCTCCAGGCAAGAATACTGGAGTGTGTTCCCATGCCATCCTCCAGGGGGATCTCTCTGACCCAGAGATAGAACCCGTGTCTCTTGTGTCTCTTGCATTGGCCAGTAGGTTCTTTACCACTAGTGCCACCTGGGAAGCTAAATATATCATATTACAGTTTTTAAGGACTCTCAATTTGTACTTAGACTAAAAAAACCATCAACCCCCCTCCCTACCCCCACNATGCCATCCTCCAGGGGGATCTCTCTGACCCAGAGATAGAACCCGTGTCTCTTGTGTCTCTTGCATTGGCCAGTAGGTTCTTTACCACTAGTGCCACCTGGGAAGCTAAATATATCATATTACAGTTTTTAAGGACTCTCAATTTGTACTTAGACTAAAAAAACCATCAACCCCCCTCCCTACCCCCACCAACCTGCCACTTCAAAACTATATATATCACAACTTTGCTTCTGCGTTCTCTGCTCAAAATCCATTCATTTGGTTCAGGAACACCAAGTCTTCTGGAAAGTTTGAAAATCAAGATATTACAGGTTGCTGATTACTCAAGTTGCATGGGGGAGTTAACTGAATTAGATGTAAGAATTAAATGTCGCAACAAATTTACTATAGAATACTAAGGCATCACTTCTCGGCCTTCTGTCTAAGATCAAGTGTAGAGTACTATGGAAGAGCCAGCTCATTCTGCAAGGGTATGGCATAAATTTCAGTCAGTAAGTATATCTAGCCCTAGCACACTTCTGGTAGTACTGCATATATGAAATTACTGGAGTGAAGAGCAAGAATTTTCCACTGAGATCCAATCCTATTCTGCCATTGGGACAAAATCATTTATAATTTTGGAAGCTGAATAAATGAACTTAAGAAGCTCCTTTTGCCTCAAATCATGTTCATGGAGTAAAAAAAATTAAAAAATAGTCGCTTATGATTCAGGTGTTTTTCTTTTAAACTTGCCATAAAAAAAAATAAAAAATTGTGGTAACACAGAATGTTAATCAGTCTTTCATCTCTGGAAAATATATGCAATGGTATTGGGTATTGTTATATCATACATCTTACAGTCTGGAGAAGTTCGGCTCAGTTCAGTCACTAAGTCATGTCCGACTCTTTGTGACCCCATGAAACGCAGCACGCCAGGCCTCCCTGTCCATCACCAACTCCNCGTGATGGCTACTCCATTTCTTCTGAGGGATTCTTGCCCACAGTAGTAGATATAATGGTCATCTGAGTTAAATTCACCCATTCCAGTCCATTTTAGTTCACTGATTCCTAGAATGTCGACATTCACTCTTGCCATCTCTTGTTTGACCACGTCCAATTTGCCTTGATTCCTGGACCTGACATTCCAGGTTCCTATGCAATATTGTCCTTCACAGCATCGGACCTTGCTTCTATCACTAGTCACATCCACACCTGGGTTTTGTTTTTGCTTTGGCTCCATCCCTTTATTCTTTCTGGAGTTAATTCTCCACTGATCTCCGGTAGCATATTGGACACATACTGACCTGCAGAGTTCCTCTTTCAGTATCCTATCATTTTGCCTTGGAGAAGTAGTAGTATGTAATTTGGTAAATAAATTCTGTTAGCCATAAAAAGCTATACTGAAAATCCCTATAACTTTCGTTCAAAGTATAAGACTAATGTTCAAAGTTTCAGTAAATATAATGCTATTAATATATCATGAGGTTAAAAAAAACTGTTCAGTTCAGTCAATCAGTAGTATCCGACTCTTTGCAACCCCATGAACTGCAGCACACCAGGCCTCCCTGTCTATCACCNCATAAAAAGCTATACTGAAAATCCCTATAACTTTCGTTCAAAGTATAAGACTAATGTTCAAAGTTTCAGTAAATATAATGCTATTAATATATCATGAGGTTAAAAAAAACTGTTCAGTTCAGTCAATCAGTAGTATCCGACTCTTTGCAACCCCATGAACTGCAGCACACCAGGCCTCCCTGTCTATCACCAACTCCTGGAGCCTACCCAAACTCATGTAAATTGAGTCAGTGATGCCATCCAACCATCTCATCCTCTGTCATCCCCTTCTCCTCCTGCCCTCAATCTTTCCAAGGATCAAGGTCTTTTCAAATCAGTCAGCTCTTCGCATCAGGTGGCCAAAGTTTTGGAGTTTCAGCTTCAACATCAGTCCTTCCAATGATCACTCTGGACTGATCTCCTTTAGTTTGGAACTACCCCTAATAAAAATGATCATGACCAATACTGAGCATGCAACTCATTTTGTTAGGGCAAATATATATTTGCTTATAAATTTTACCATAAAACTTATAATCAAGTTGCATAAGCTCATATTAAATAGCACATGTATACAGTTTTGGTTTTATTCATTTAGTTAACAATAATGGAATACAAGACATCATGCTAGGTATGTTGTCTCTACCCACAATAAGCTTAAAGTCTAAGAGGTAAATTTTAAAAGATGTAGACAAACAGGAAGCAACTGGAATAAATAAAAGCTGGAAATAATGAGAGAAATACAAAGCACCAGGAGAATTTACAGATGGGAGTGATCAGAGAACTTCACAGAGGAAGAGGCATCTGACAGCTTGAATTTCCTGTCTGAAATTGAAGGATGGGTTGAATTTCCAGAGAGATGAGGTGGAGGATTACATAAATACACTATTTATGGTGTATTTATTATATCCAGTATATTCCTAGCTCATGTAAGGTACTAAAGATACATCTATTAACAAGACAGATAAATACATTTTCTGCATGAATGAAATTTGTAGTCCAGAGGGATATATATCCTAAATAATAAACAAAAATAATATTCTGACATATAAAACCAATGAAACACAAAAATAGCAGGAGACATATTGTATAATTGCGTCAGTTTAACATAGAACATATTTAGGTGCTGGTTAACCCAAGTGTTGGAAGCAAAATTTTTGATACATTTCAATCATTCGCATCTCCATGTTGTCTTTACTGGAGTAAAATAGATCATCCAATAATCTAGACTGAGTAATTTGAAAGAAACTTTGATTAAAAGTCTAAAAACATATGTTTAAAATGTACCATTTTAAAAGCAAATATATATAAAAAACAAATGTCTACCCATATCTGGAATTTGACTCTTTCCTCTGCTACAGACTGGCTGTGTAAACTTGAGGTCACCACTGTCTGCCTGATTCCCCAGTGACAGAACCAACACAATGGTATCTACTTCAGAAGGCTTATTGTGAAAGTTAAATGAGATAAACATACCTTAAAGCACTTTATAAGATACAAAATACTACACAAAGGTAAGGTAATGTAGTTATTATATATATATTTAACTTCCCATGTAATTTTACTACCTACTTAACTAACATAATCTTTATCAAATAAAAAATAAACCATTTTATTCAACTACTTTATATTACATATTCAAAGAAGACATAGAATCAGACTATCAGAAACTTGCATATTAGGTTGAAACTAAACTGTAAGCAAAACCTTGAAGGATTTGTTGTTGTTTAGTCGCTAAGTCGTGTCTGACTCTTTTGTGACCCCGTGGACTGTACCCCACCAGGGTTCTCTGACCATGGGATTTTCCCAGACAAGAATACTGAAGTGAGTTGCCATTTCCTTCTTCAGGGGATCTTCCCAACCCAGGGATCAAACAGGTGTCTCCTGGAGTGGCGGATTCTCTACCACTGAGCCACCAGGAAAGCCAGAAGGCTTCCTTCTGGTCAAGTTCAGTTATCATCTGTTTAAACCAAAAACTCTTTCTTTTCCCAAAAATTCATGCAGGTTTTAAGTCTAATATCCTGAGGTCCTGAAATAGTTACTAGAACAGGTTCACTTTCAGATCCCACTATGTAAAATAAATGATAATTTTTTTAATATAGAGGCTTTGTTTGGAAATTAGTTCTTCCATATATTAGACTAAGTCATTAACAGAATAAAATGTCTCTTTATAGTCTGCACATTTTAGTCATTTTGTATTTATAATCACTGCTGAATAATTTCCAAAACAGCATAAAATCACTTTAAAAACCAAAGTTCAGGAGTGCCAATATCTACCAACAGGCAGATCTCTATGAGACTGAAAATATACACAGATTAAGATAGTGTCATTCAATCTCTTCATAGCCCTACCATCCATACAGAACTTAAGAATTTATATTGGCCATAAACACAATGAGTTCAGGAATTTCCTTTTATTTCTGATGGGAGTTTTCCAAAGATTATTCACTGATACGATTTGGTCCTACACTTAAGTATTCAATAACACATTTCATTTTTGCACAACTGCTCCAGTTCCAGTGGATTCACTAATGATTCACAGACCATGACACATTTGCAAATAATGGGATTCTTACAGTTTGATAAAGCCCTTCCCAAACACAATATTTTTATAATAATATTGGAATTTTAATTATATATTGGAGTTACTTCTCCTTGTTCCTGTTACTAATATGTGAGCTTACAGATAGCAATAAGCAGAAATAGTTTTTTAACAAACCCCTATTTCTAGAAAAAAAATTGAACCAAACCCTACGAAAGCGTATGTCTTATAAGAGTGTTAGATTCATTTGTCAGTCTTTAACAAATGACAGTGATAGGCGAGCCCTTTGCAAATAGTCAAGAATCAGAATTTCTGCCTTACATCTCCCTTTAAAACCATCAGCGAATCTGAAATATTAAGATTTTCTACTTACGATCTTTCGCTGACATTTCATCCTTCTGACTGACTCCCTCCCCCCACACACACACACACACACACACACACACACACACACACACACACACACACACTTTAAAGAGGAGAGGAAGAGGATGAAGGCGGGACTGGTCTGGACGGGTCCCTCAACTACACGAGTCCCGTCCTAGATGCAAAAACGCCATCTGGAAAATCTTTAATTCTACGTCGTCCGCACAGCGCCTCCTGCCGGCCGTGAAGGGCCGCAGGGGTGGAGGCCCTGGGCCGGGCTGCCTCCCTGGCTCCGCCGCCCTCCTCCCGCCAGTCAGCCCCAAGCCCTCCGACCCCGCTGCTCACAGAAAGCGGGAAAACGCGGGCGCCCACCGGGAGACGGAACTGGGCCCCGAACTCTGGTCTGCGTCCCAGTGATCCCGTCAGGCTTCGGTTCCGTCTAGGGCGAGGCTCCAGGATGGGGCGGCCTCGACTGCGCGCCCACGTCAGGCCGCCGCCCAGGGTTTGCCCCCACGCGGGCCACATCGGACGCCCCGGACGCGGGACCCGGGTCTGTCTGTCCGCGTCCGGCCCCGCGCTCCCATCCAGACTGGGCCGCGCGCCAGCCTCCCATCTGGGCCCGCGGCTCCGGGCCGCCCCTGGCTCCCCGCGTAAGGCGCGAGCGCGAGCGAGCCCTGGCTGCCGCGAGCAGCCACCATCCTCGCCCGAGTCTCCGTTCTTCTCCTTTCCCGCCACCTCCCGGAGGGCCCAGCCGGGCGCGTTCCCTTCTCACGGTCCCCCACTGCGCTCCTCAGCGCGTTAAACGCGCAGGAATAGCACAAATAAGCGATAACCGATAACCGAGGAGAGTCCCTCGAGGGCCCCCAGTTTCCCGCTTCGCGTCTTTTCTCCAGGAGCTGGGCCCGCGCCGCAGGAGCCTCGCTCCCGGACCGACGGTCTGGGCGCGCGGGGCCTCGCTCGGGCCGCCCTCACCTGGCTTCCGGCCTGCACGCGGGAAGACGGCCGTCGAGGCAGGCGACCCCTTGGTTCAGGCGGAAGCCGTCGGGCCCCCTATTCCGTGTAGGTTGGACAGCGCGAGGCCGGCGCGCTGCCGGCCACGGAGTGAGCGCGGTCACACAGCCGGACGGCGCTTGGCAAGACGGGGAGGCATGCAGGGAGCGTCTCTGGGGAGTTGAGAGACTTCTCCTAGAGGAAGAGGGCACTGAGGAGAGGCCCACAAGTTAGGCCCCTCTCTCTCCCCCCTACCTCTCCTCGAACCCGCTCCTAGGCGCTCCCTAGGTCCTTGCCCCGCCCCGCGCTTTTACCCTTCTCCCCCTTTTCCCTCTCCTTCCTCCTTCGCCACCTCCCCTCCCTCTCTCACCCACCTCCCCTCCAACGTTCTCTTCTCTCTTTCCCTCTCCTTCTAACCCCCTGAAGCCCTCTCCTCTCCCCACCTCTTTTCCCCACTTCCCCTCCCTCCTGCGTCCGCCCCTCACTTGGCACTCAACATCTAAAAAGCCAACGTTCTAAAAGTTTACTAAAAGCAAACTGTCCCCGGATATGAGGCTAATTTCATCTTTTTTAAACTACAGTTTAAATAGAGTTTCTGGTATACAAGGGGAGCTGCCTAAATAATTTATAAATAACTCTCAAAAGGAAAAGGATCTCCATGCGCAGTTTTCCTACTTCGGTAAAGTCGAAGGTCCGTGTTCTCCATCAGTGAAACCCGAGGGTTTGACTTTTGTTGTAACTCAAGACCATCTGTCTCTGACCAGGACACTGCCCACGCTCCGGAGAGTCAAGGACTTACAGAACCAGGGCTGTCTCTTACGAGTGTCGCGCGGGGCAGTTAGAAACTGGAGGCCGGGGGTCCAGGCTCCTAAAACGCCCCATCCTCGAGGCAGACGCGCAGGCAGGTACCTGCATCCGGGTGGTGGGAGCGCCCTGACCCCCTGCCGCAGCCCCAACCCCGAAGCTCAGGGCGGGCGCCCAAAGGTCAGGCCAAGCCGACGCTCTGAAGACTCCTGCCAAGGACCGGTTCCTGGAAGTTGTCTCTCGTCAGGCGCCAGAGACAGGCGTGCCTCCGGGTTTCGTAGAAGGCCCTGCTCCCCTCGCAGGCAAGGCCCTGGTTTTCCCTTTGTGCATCATTTCACTCTTTGAAGAAAAGCCAGAGAGGAACAGTGGCTCTGTCCAGCTCCGGGCTGCTGGTATCGGCGAGCCGGGAGTCCCTTGGCGACCTTTCTTACTTTCCCGGGGGCAACACATCGGGAGCCATATCTGAGCTCTGAGCGTGGTTGACCACGTGGCTTCTTTCTAACCAGTGTGTTAACTATAGTTAACTGTGTATATATGACATACATATGTATACATTCTTTTTTTATAAGTTCAGATTTATTACTTGCTCCGTGTGGGAAATATCTAAATTACAGAATTGAGGAAAATCAACTTTGACGTAAACTGTAAACGGCCAACCAAAGTAAAATGATTTTTGATAAATCATTTTATCAAAACAATTTTAAATTAGGCAACTTAAAATTTTTAAATTAATATGCAATTTGAAAAATTAAAAATTCAAAGCAATTTTAAATTAGACACCAATACATGATGTTTCTCTCCCAGAGAAGCCCTGGATATTTAATAACTTTTAGTTACCTTGTCTTTTATTAGCAATGTTTGGGCATACTAACTTTATCTTTTTTAATCCTTTTTTATTTTTTAAACCAACAATGGAGGTAAGAAAATACCCTTTATTCTTGAAACTATTTTTAGCATGGCATTGTTTAGTGGTTGAGTGGTGTCTGTCTCTTTTGTGACCCCATGAACAGTAGCCAGCCAGGCTCCTCTGTCCATGGGATTTCCCAGGCAAGAATACTGAAGTAGGTTGTCATTTCTTTCTCCATAAACAGAAATGTATTAGCTGTGGGCACAAGTAGAGAATCTTCAAGGAAAAAGAGATTGCCAGGACTGGCATTTGGGGGACTTAGGACCCAATATAACTCTTGCACTCAACTGGTTAAGTGTCTTTGGGCAAGTCACTAACTCCCTTTTTCCTTTCATTTCACTGTTTACTGGATAAAGTTGTTAAGTAAGCCTATGGTTCCTATGCCCTTTTTCAGCTCAGGGGCTCTCCCCCATTAAGAGGTTTTTTAAAGAATTTGATGACCATTTGAATTAGTTGGTTTTGATTTTCTTTTTATCTCTGTTACATTCAGAGAAAGAGAAGTTAGAAATGGCTTAAAATTTTTAAAGGGAAAACATTCAGAAAAGTTACCCAAAAAATGCAGAAAAAGAAAGTGATCAATTAATGTAATAACAATAATTTTTAAAGTATCCTAATTAAGGGGGTGAAAATAAAACCAAACAGAGCTGCTTAAGACTAACCCTCTAGTTCAGGTTTACAAAGGGGCACTGAAGGTCAAGTTTGTAGAGGGCAGGGTGTGTGTTGGTTTGGTGAGTCCCAATCACACTATCTCATCTCTCTAGGCCATCGAATGGAATACTTTGTATCTTAATTGCTTGTTCCCGTGCTAAGTCCCTTCAGTCGTGTCCAACTCTTTGGAACTCTGTGGACTGTAGCCCACCAGGCTCCTCTGTCCATGGGATTCTCTAGGCAAAAATACTGGAGTGGGTTGCCATTCCCTTCTCTAGGGGGTTCTTCCCAACCTAGGGATCAAACACGTGTCTCTTATGTCTCCACCACTGGTAGGCAGATTCTTTTCCACTAGTGCCACCAGTGTGTCTAAAAGCTGTTTGTTGTCTTAATATTCCTAGGGTGAGTGGTGGAACCTGGCCATAAGTAAAATGGAAAAACAACTGGGTGGGAAAGAAAGGAAATTTAAGAAATCTCCAGCAATGTATGGAGAAGGCAATGGCACCCCACTCCAGTACTCTTGCCTGGAAAATGCCATGGATGGAGGAGCCCGGTGGGCTGCAGTGCATGGAGTCGCTAAGAGTTGGACACGACTGAGTGACTTCACTTTCACTTTTCACTTTCTTGCATTGGAGAAGGAAATGGCAACCCACTCCAGTGTTCTTGCCTGGAGAATCCCAGGGACGGGGAGCCTGGTGGGCTGCCATCTATGGGCTTGCCTAGAGTTGGACACGACTGAAGTGACTTAGCAGTAGCAGTAGCCAGCAATGTAATGTCTTTAAAAAAAAAAAAATTCTCTAGCTTCTTAGGTTTACAGAGCCAAAGGTTGAAATCTCTCATCCTAAACTCATTCCTTCATAAATCAAAAGTCCGTCTGCATCCGTTGTGGACTGGATGCTACAGGTTATGTGCTAGGGCCCCTATGTTGGGCAAATCTGGGGATCCAGTTTACAAGCTAGTGAAAAAGATGGGTGGTATGAAACACACTCTGACGTAGCAATATATGGGTGTATTAAGAAGAAATATCAGAGTCAAGATCAAAAAAAGCTCTCCAGAAAAGTTCCCCTTAAGCTGAATGTTAAGGAAAGAGTTGGAAGAGGAGACAACTGGGCAAGGGGGCAGCAGAAGGGGAGGAAGGAGGGAAGGATGATCATCCAAAGGACATGCCTGAAGGCCCAAGGGTAGACATAGCTTCCTTTAGAGAGGTTCATTGGAAGGACTGATGCTGAAACTGAAACTACAATACTGTGGCCACCAGATGTGAAGACCCAACTCATCGGTAAAGACCTTGATGCTGGGAAAGATTGAGGGCAGGAGGAGAAGGGGGTGACAGAGGATGAGGTGGTTGGATGGCATCACTGACTCAATGGACATGAATTTGAACAAATTCCAGGAGATAACGAAGGATAGGGAAGCTGGCATGCTGCAGTCCATGAGGTCTCAAAGAGGTGAACATGACTTAGGGACTGAACAGCAACAAAACAAGAGAGGTTCACGCAGTTCTTTAAAGCAAATACAAAGAGTAAAATGAAAAAATTAAGGAATAGTGGGAACTAAAGCTTAAGAAGTAGGAAGAAATTATATCTTGAAGGGCTTTATGTGCTGAATTTGAACTTTGTCCTGAAAGTTACGGGAAGCTTTTGAAAGATTTCAAGTGGGAAACAGATGACACAATTTTCTTTTTAGAAAGATCATTTTGTCAGTAATGAGGACACATAGGAGGTGTTAAGTAGTTTGTAGGGAAACCAGTTAGAAGATGATTGCAGTATTTCCTGATAGAGATGGTGAGAGTCTGAATTTAGGCAGTGATGGTGGCTGTAGAAATGAAATTGAGGGAGGACAGGGAGAGACAGAGGGACTGACATAAAGAGATAATAAAAAGAGACTGGGAGAACTTGATAACTAATTGAGTGTGAGGGATGAGTGAGAATGAGAAGTAGAGAAAGATTTTCAGGCTAGGTTAGATACCTGGAAAATTGATGATGCCACTTACTGAGAGAGAAGTCAGAATGAGAATAGAAAGATGACATGTTCACTTTGGGACATAATGAATTTTGTGTGTCTATGAGACACACAAGTGGAGATGTCAGATGAGTGGATATCTGAGTCTGGAGTTCAGCAGTGATCAGGACTAAAGGTAAAGACTTAGAGGTCACCAGCATAAAAATGGTAACTGAAGACACGGTGTTAAGCAGAATGCTTAGATAGAAAACAAATTTAGGGGACATGAATTTAGCAGGCTGTCAGAAGAGGAAGCCTTGAAAGATATTAAGAAGGTTTATCCAGAAAGACAGAAGGAAAGCATAATGATAAGCACCATTTTGCTGCTGCTGCTGCTAAATCACTTCAGTAGTGTTCGACTCTGTGCGACCCCATTTTGAGGGACACCTATTGGCTTCTAGTCAATGGCCTGAGACCTTTATATACATTATTTCCCTGAATTCTTATGGCAACCCTAGAACTTAGATGTATCGAACAGAAAAACTTAAGTTCTGAAAAGTTAAGTGATTTGACTAGAGTATGTTCAACCTCTGGAGTCAGATGAAACCTTGATTGAAATCCCACTCCCTGGTAGCTATGGGATGTGTAAAAATTTGTAATCTCTCTGAGTCTTGATTTCCTCATCCACATAGGATACAAATAGAACCTACTTCTGAGAACTGTTGTGATGATTAGATGAGAAGGCCTATGTAAAGTGCTTGGCACAGAGTGGTTACTAGATACCTGAGTTATTATTCTTATTAATAACCATAATAACCAGGCTACCTTTGTGGCTCAGACGGCAAAGGCTCTGCCTGTAATGCAGAGTTCAGTCCCTGGGTCTGGAAGATCCTCTGAAGAAGGAAATGGCAACCCACTCCAGGATTCTCGCCTGGAGAATCCCGTTGACAGAGGAGCCTGTGGGCCACAGTCCATGGGGTAGCATAGAGTTCAACACGACTGAGCGACTAACACACAGCACACAGAACATGTTAACAGGTTACTGTCTCTTCTTTTTAGCTCCTTGAACTGAAAATGTACTCCAGATTCTCACCTAAGGTCCTTAGCGTACAACTGAGACCTGAGCCAGGCTAAACTCTCATAAGGCTTTGCTAAAGACTTGCACATAACTAGATGAGAATGAACACAGAGAGCAACAGAGAGCTTAATAATCTGAAAGTGTATCACTTCATCTTAATATCCCCTACAAGGTGTTGCCTTCCTGCCCAGCCCAATCCTTAGAAGTAGGTTCAAGGATTTGTGTCCTACGTGGATGAGGAAATTGAGACCCAGAGAGATTAAAAATTTCCCCACATCCCATAGCTACCAGGGAGTGGGATTTCAGTCGAGGTTTCATCTGACTCCAGAGGTTGAACATACTCTAGTCAAATCATTTAACTACTCAGAACTTAAGTTTTTCTGTTTGATAACACCTAATTTCTAGGGTTGCCATAAGAATTCAGGGAAATAATGTATATAAAGGTCTCAGGCCATTGATTAGAAGCCTAGCTGCCCTCCTGCCTAGCTGCCCTCTCCCTAGAAAAATGGGAGAAGCCATTTTTCTGTACCTCCAGGGAGCATCATCAAATAGTCATTATATCTAAAAGTCCAGCAAGAGTGTGATCCCACAGGGAGTCAGGGGTTCTCGCCCAAGTCAAGACCCACCTTCTAAGATCTTGATATTGATCTGAGGACATTCCCTTTCCAGATGATTGATATAGGGATGCTCACTTTCCTCAAAGAGGATCATTTTTATCTCTAGGAGTATGGCCTTATACTATGGCCTCAATAGTAGAGCCTTCTTAGCACACAATCAAATAAGCGCAACATTCATACGAGTGTTACACTTTTCATAATTCCTAGAAAAGATGAGACTTCTTCTGCAAAGCCTTTTTATTCTTTCAAAACCCATTTTCTACTCAAAAGTCACTATGAAAATTGAATGTGAATATGGAAATTGACTATAGTCAAAGTACAGCTACAAGCATATAGCAAAAGGGAACTGCCAGATTGCAAGTAACAAAAAGATTTTGTCAGTATAATTGAGAAAGAACCATAAATTTATGTTTTTGAAATTAAAAGATGTAAGTAGATATAGAAATGAATAAATTATTGGTTAGTGTTCACTCATGTGCTTTTAATCCTATAATATGATTAGGTATTTCAAAGTATAGAGACTTTTGATCATGGCTTTAGTACAATTCATGATGGCAGTTCTTTTATTTGTTTCTTCACACTTGTTTCAAGGAATGTGGAGACATAGTCTGCCCTAGGGCTCCAATCCGTTTTCCTCTACTCTAAGGTAGGGATTCCATGCAGACTTTTTGAGTAGTCAGCACAGAAATTCAGTCAGCAAAAGAACCCAAGCCATGGCCCAATTTGCCCATTCAAAAAGTCATCTCCATTAACCATTTTATGGTAATAGTTACCTGTGAAACATAGAAAAGCTGAAATGTATTTCACTGACCCAGAACATCCATTTTTCATGGGAAATTATCCTCTTTAGGTTAAAGTTTTTAATGGAATCTGTCATGATGGCAGTAGATCTCCCCTCAACAAAAAAAGAGGAGCGTTATTGTCAGGGCAGTGTAGGAAATGCTGGGTTATGCTTTGTTAGTCAGGTCTCTTTACTACTGGGCTTCTTTGAGACTTTAACTGTGTTTTTTTTTTAATTAATTTTTATTCGAGTATATTTGCCTTACAATATTGTGTTAGTTTCTACTGTACAGCAAAATGAATCAGCTATACATATTGGGTTGGCCAAAAAGTTCGTTCAGGGTTTTCAACCTGAACAAACCTTTTGGCCAACCCAGTATATCCCTTCGCTTTTGACTTGCTTCCCATTCAGGTCACCACAGTGCATTAAGTAGAGTTTCCTATGTACAGTCTGTTCTCATTAGTTATCTATTCTATACATAATATCAACAGTGTATATGTGTCAATCCCAAGAACTGTTCATGTGCATTGTGAAGTTTCAGATGTATTTGACTACAAAATTCTTTTGTCTCAGAGAGTCTAGAGACTTTTGTGTCATGGATTATGCTTTAAGGAAACTGTTATTTGCCATAACTATTTGATACTGGGATAGCTTCTTCCATTGGAAAAAGTCACTTGAATGCTCTCTCTTTATTGAAATCACATTTACCTTCTCCAGGGAGTATCCATTATTCCCCCTCCCTTCCACTCTCACTGACTAGGAAAACTTCTACATATCTGCCACAGACACCAACATATACTTGGATCATGACATTTACTTATTTGTTCATATTTGTCTTGTATTTGTCTCTCATACTAGATTAATATGGTGCCTGACACATGGAGATACTCAAATATTTGTTGAATGGCTAGCAAATGAATGGGAATTATTGGAAGAAAATATAAATTCAATCAGAGGAATTTCTTGGTTACAGATATATCTCAGGGATTTCATAGTATCTCAGGTTTTTATCAAAATAAAAAGGACAGCCCCAATGATACACCCACTAGGCAAACACCTCTTCCGTATTCTTTTGTCCAGGCACACTTAATCATTACCAAGAGCTCCTGTGAGTGGAACCATAGCTGTTTAATTCCATTGGATTGTTTCCATAAGGCTTTTAACTCAAGAAAAAAAACATGACTAGTGAAAAGGAATCCTTAATTACATCTTAAAAATATGATCAAAAGCAACATTTAAGAAAAGTGTTTCCAGGGAAGAGCTGAGGATGACACTCAGTTTATAATAATTCATTTTCCCAAACCTCTGAGCATGTGATCAAAGCTGATACACATTATCTCAAGTTGGTACCAGAGTGACTCATTTTTTTCTTACTTTTTTGGAAGTTATTATTTGGATGAATTAATAGATGAGGAAGAGCCAAACCTGGTCCAGCCAGGTGTAGACTCTAAGAGTCCTGCTGCCTGATCTCTAATAATATGTTTTTATTTTCTTTTTCTTTACTTATTTTAAATGAAGAAACTGTGGCCTTTGGCAGCTTGAGCTGCTGCTGCTGCTGCTGCTAAGTCACTTCAGTTGTGTCCGACTCTATGCGACCCCACAGACAGCAGCCCACCAGGCTCCCCCATCCCTGAGATTCTCCAGGCAAGAACAGTGGAGTGGGTTGCCATTTCCTTCTCCAATGCATGAAAGTGAAAAGTCAAAGTGAAGTCACTCAGTCGTGTCCCAACTCTTAGCGACCCCATGGACTGCAGCCTACCAGGCTGCTCCATCCATGGGATTTTCCAGGCAAGAGTACTACTATCATGCAACTCATGCCCTTTTAAATAAAGATACAAATATAGCAAGATAGAACTTGCAGGAGGAGGACAATGGAATCTCCTCATTAAATGTGTAGGTGGTTGCAAACAGCTTCCTTATTAGGCAAATGAGTGTGATACAAGTACTCTCGATGGCCTGTGCGCTCAATGCTGGGATCATTCAGTTAATTTGGGTCAAGGATTTAAAGGATTATTACCAGTAAGGTTTCAGCTCTAACCAGCTAATCCTCCTTCCTACCATACCACCAGAGAAGGAAATAAAACAATGAAGCTTCTAATTCCCTCTCCTTCCTCCCATAAGGTGCACTAACATTGAGTCATTGGTAATTGTTGACAGATCTCCCAGGAAGACTGAAAATTTGCTAAATTCACAGACACATTTGGATGAAAGAGATGAAAATGTCTTAATCCAGAATCTAAGCAAAGAAAATAATAAGCAATGTATTTTCCTGAGGATCTAGTGATGTGCTGACCCAATTCCCTAACAATTCTAAACATTTTACAAAGCACAACTCAAACGTCTCATCTGTTTATATAAGAGAAATTTTCCTCCCTCTCACCCTCCCCTTCCTCCTATAACCGTTAGGGAAAGTAGAGGACAGGATTGAGGCCAGTCATTGGAAGGTGCAAGAAGGTGAATTTTGAATGGAGCCTAAGACTTTTCTCTCATTCCGTGTTATTTAACAATGGAATCTGCAACTTCTTTAAATAATGAGTGCTCTTTCCATGCGTAACACTATATGAGGGATGGACAAAGACATTTCTAAAGTACCTTCCAATTCAAAGGCATTTCAATTCTTGAAGCATAATGAAGACCACCACTTGAACATAGGCTAGCTGTCCCGAGGAGCAAATTAGTGCCCATCAGCTCTGGTCCTTAACTTGTTTGGTGCTGAGCACTGGAAAGGGAGGTGGGATTGAAAAAAAAAAAAACACTTGCTGAGCAAATAAAACAACTTGTTACATACTTTAATAGAAAATTTTAAAGTTGCTCTCTCTTTCCAAAAGGAAGAACCCTGTTGGAATAAATACTCTTTGTTCACCACAACTGTGAGATCCCCATAATGAGAAGAAAGTTGATCAATCATCATATTGGAAATCATCTATAAAATCAATTTTCAACTAATATTTACTAACAGTCTTCTAAGAAAGGCCTGAAAAAAGGATTATTAATCTGATATTTTCCAACCCTATATATATATATATATTACAGCATATGTTATTTCTAATATCAAAGAATAAGATTTTAAACATAACTTTAAATTGGCTCCAAACTATTTTAGGCATAGGTTAAATTCTTCTAGTCTTTATACTAATATGTATGATTTTACTCTATCAATTGTTCTTTAATTTTTGTTTGTTTTTCAAGACATATTGGACACATATGCAAACCATTGTGCTAGACACTTTCACATAGCTTGCATTTGGATAAATAGTTGTAGGGCAATGAGTTAGCAGAGGAGTTTAGATTATTAGTTCATAGGAAAGCGTCACAGAATTCAGTGCATACAATAGTAATTACAATAATGATAGATATCTAAGGTCCACATTGTAGTTTTTATCTTTTAAAATGCTTTACTGTACACTCCTTTACTTTGTTGGGATTTTTTTCTCTGCTTTACAGTGTTTTAGTTTTTTTGTTAGTAACTTTATTGAGGTAGCATTCATATAACTATAACCTTTACTAATTCTAACGTTAACAGTAAGAGATAAAACAGAAAAAGCCTTAACTGTTAAAAAAAAATGAGCAATTCTTTAAGAATCCATGTTTCACTAATATTTAAATTTAAGTATGTTTTAAAGGCAGATTAAAAGGAAGAAAATATTTTGAGGCAAAGTTAGACGAGTTTGAGGAGAGAATAAAGGCATCTGAAAAACAGCATAAGAAAGGAATAGTTGATTATAAAGTATACATGTCAAGGTAGTGAGTCTGGAAACTAAGTTTGGCTTGGTGAATACCTAGAGAGCTGATCGGGGGTTTTGAGAGAGGATGGGAAAGATTAAGAGACTAGCTAAGTTAATTTGGAAATAAGCCAGCTTCACGTATAATAAGCTAAGAACTATCCGAGAGGACTGGTAATTCAAGAAGGTGGCCAAAGAAAGCTTGCTGCACAAGGAGCAAAGATAAATCAAAATAGACTGATGTCTGAAGTTTAACTCGAGGGATAAAAATAACTTGTATATATATTTTTGCAATATGAAAGGACAAGTGGCAGATAGCCTGTGAATTGAAGATTCATCCTGTTTCTGTATATTCTGTGTTTTGAGTCCAATCTAAAGCAGATGATTCACCAGGAAAATCACACTTAAAAAAAAAGTCATTAGTGTACCATATACTAATCTATTTTAAAAGCCAAGTGTAATTATAGAATCCAATTAAAACAATGCTTTTTAAGAATCACATGGAGAGAAGAAATGATATATTGTATTTGAGCTTAAAGTGACCTCTTAAATTTTACCAACTGTTCCAAATACATATGTAGTGATAATTAATGTAATGGTGATCAGATTATTTTGTATTCTGTTTAAATGTTACAAACTTATCCTCAGTGGATTTTTCACATCAGAATTTATTGTACTTACTGTTCCTTATGAAATGAAATTGCTGTTTTTACTCGAAGTGGATTTCAGTCACATTATAAATTAATTCATCCACTTTAATTACAGCATAATTAATCTAACAAATATTATTATTACTAAATATAATGAAAAAATTTCAAGCTTCTTTACGATTTTAATCACTCTGTGCTACCAATACAACATATTTTTGCTTTTCAACCAAATTATTCTTTTTATGTTATATATTCCAAATAATCAGTGAGGTTACTTTTGTTAAACCTGTTTGAATCAGAGTGCATATGTAGGTGAATTCAGTCATAATTGAGATTTCAAAATTACCAAAATTCTGGTCATTTGTTAATTTAAAAATTAGTTGACCTTTTGAAGCATTTTAAAAGGTATGTACATTTATGTACTCTTAGTAAAAAAGAAATTGAAAATTTTGCTCATTCAGACACTTTGAGAATTTTCAGACACCTAATATGTAAAAAAATAAACCAACATTTTAAAACTTCTTTTGAACCACAGATGTCTCTGAAAATTTGATGAAAACTGCAGCTTCCTCTTCTAGAAAAAAGCACATGTGTGTATATGCACATGAAGTTTTGCTTAAATTTTACAGTTCATGGACTCTCTGAGGTCTGCCTATGGACCCACTAGAAGTCCATGAACTCTGGGTTAAGAACCTCTGCAATAAACCCACACTTTGCTTTGGCAAAGTAGAAAACTTACCATTAGAAAGTATGATTGTTTAAGCTTTCCTTCTTTAGGGGCATGTATCTGAAAGGAATGATTTTTTTTTTTAATCTCCCTAAAAAACTTTGGCTCAGTGATCTCTCCTGTTTAGCCTTAAAATGAGGACCAATTTCCTTTGGGTCAAACCCCAAACTCTTAGTGTCTTGACTTTCTAAATGCTTGACAACTATAGACACTTTAATGAAATCCAAATGGGTGAAATTCAACACTTCATTCTGATTTTCTTTACAGATGTTCTTAATAAGGACACTGAAGAAATCCTTAGAAGCCTAGCTTCACACATCAGCCAAGGGAAGAAAGAATTCATTGGAAAATTAAGATAATAAGTAATTCTGGAGTGTTCCTGTACCAGTCAATATTGAGCACTTAGAGCATAAACCTATAATCAGCTTTGTAGGGAAGTGTGTAAGTGACAGGGCTTAAGTCTGCTGGTAGATTCCTGGGAAGCAACAGAGTTAGAGTATACTACTTTCTGATGCTGGATATTGATTCTGCTCGATAATTTTCCCCAGAAAGACTTAATTTGTCTAAGTGACAGGTTTTTTAAAAATGAATACAGGAAGAAGAAGCTGGAACAGTTCCCTTTGGCTGTCATAGTATTGAAACAATTATTTCAATAATGAAAGGTAATAGAAACTATATTGCTGGAATATAATATAAATTATATCGCTGTAATTTTATAAGTAGAATGGATGTTTAAACACCACACGTAGGTAGAATAGGTCACTATAATCATTCTGTTCTTCCACTCCCTTTACTTGCTAAAAGGTGAAGTCACTCAGTCGTGTCCGACTCTTTGCAACCCCGTGGACTGTAACCTACTAGTCTTCTCCGTCCATGGGATCCTCCAGGCAAGAATACTGGAGTGGATTGCCATTTCCTTCTCCAGGGGATCTTCCTGACCCAGGGGTCGAACCCGGGTCTCCCGGGTTGGAGGCAGATGCTTTAACCTCTGAGCCACTGCTAAAGGTAGATAAAAGTCACTCTTCAAAGCTCTGAATAGAATAGTTGCAATCTGGGGAATCATTTTCCTGAACATTCTCTGAGCCATCTGGAGAGAAGGATTTGCACACTTAGATGGACACAAAAATTTACATGGAACATTTTCATCAATAAATTTGAAACTTTGGAGGTGAAAAAAAAGCTCAGTTTTTCTGAGAAAATATTAGTGTTCTGATCCCTCTTAAAATTCCCAAGAGTAGTGTTGACTTTATAGGAATTTGTGGAAGTGAAGCACATTAACCTGAAAGGAAAGATCAGAGAGAAAGATATTCATGATTTTGAACTAGTCAGAGTTCTGAATTCTGATCCAGAACCTGCCACTCCTATTAATATTTCCCACAGAGCTTTAGGCAATTTACTTCACCCCACTGCCACTCCCAAGCTTATCTCTTTCTTATGCCATTAAATGAAGATAAAGCTGATCATGTTAGAAATATTTCAATAGTTTTAAAGCTTATTTAGCTAAGTTTTAGCATCTGTTAAATTTGTCCCTTTTACCTTACATTTTCAGTTGAACATGGCTGCAAAACAAATGAGCCATTGTCAATGAGTTTGTGACTAACACCATCAATAATTAGAATAAGTTAGTAGGTGACTGAGGAGAAAATAGAAGTGTATGGGAAGGCAAGGTTCTAGAACTGGCTTACACCATAGGAAAATAACTTTTCTTTTCCTCAATTTCCTCATCCTCAAATGAAGTATCAATAAAATCTTCTGTGGGGTCCTTAATAATACCTGTTTTTGTATAGTTACATGTGTATTTTTTTTTAATTTGGCCTCTTTCCAGTAAACTATAAGCTTTAAGGATGTAGAGAATTTGTCTTTCTTGTGTATCAGCGTATCTCTAGTTTCACAGAGTAGCTGCTTATTAAATATCCCATAGTAGATGATTCCTAAAGTCCTCTTCAATTCTAAAATCTTATTCTTTTATTAAAAAAATGTTTATTATGAATATTTCAAGCATATAGAAAAGTATAGAGACTAATACAACAAACCCCTTATGCACATCACTCAGTTTTGTCAAGTCTTAACATCTACATTTGCTTCAGGTTTTTTTTTTTAAGAAACAAATATCATAAATACAATTAGAATCCCCCTCCATATATACTTCCAATTTCTTTCTTCTTTCTCCCCAGAGGTAACTATTTTCCAGAATTTTATGTTTATTATTTCCAAGAACGTTTTACACTTTTACGATACATAAACTATACATATCATGTCTTCAAACGTCACATGAATGACATATGCTTGTCAATCCACAACTTGCTTATTTTTTTCATGCACTACATGCTTGAGATTAATCCATGCTGATATACATAGTGCTAATCCATTTTAACTTCTATTCCATTATTTATTTATCCATTTTCCTGTTAGAAGACATTTATGTTCTTTTGAGTTTTCTCAATTATAAACAATATTTCGAACAATATTCTCACTCATGTCTGTTTCTACAGATGTGCTTAAGTTTCTGTCGTGGAATCGCTCGACTGAACAGATAAAATCTTCAAATTCACTAATCTAGACTACAATATCTGATTCACTTGCCTATATTTTTATGGAGGTAGTCGATCAAGTTATTTCCGTTTTATTTATTTTTTTCTTTTGACCTGGGCAGGAAAGGAAATATTAATCAAGTTGACAAGAGTATCATCTTTTTACTTCTAGTCTTTCTACTCTAACCAGACAGAAATAGGGCAGAAACCTTAGAAAAGTCAAGATTAACATAAAATAGGGAAATGCAGATGTATCTGGATCAGAATCACATAAAAACAAGGCCCTGTCCTGTCGTCACATAAAGATATTTACAACCCAGCACTGTCAATATGTGATGTTGTAAAAACAGTGCCACATGGTAAATATTGCAGAGGCCTATGAATAAAGTCCCTCTGAAAGCATATGACTATGACCCAGTTCATAAGGAAGTAATTTTTAGGACAGAGAAGCAGCAACTTTTCAGAACAAATAGCAAAATAATGGGAAGTATTCAACTCTGAGCCATAATACCAACTGAACCACTGTTTTAACCCTGTCCTTAAATAGGCAAAATATCTCAGTTTAACTTGACATTCCAAATTTTTAATCCTGCTTTGAATTTCAGATGATCTCTGTGGAAAGATAGGATACAGGAAAAGTTTTCAGTCTGTCTCTACAGTTAAACAGCTACTATATTTCAGTAGATATTCCCTCATTCAATAAATATTAAAGAATTTGAGAGCATCTGTATTATCTATCTCATGTAGTTTCATTTTCAAAGATTAATTTTCTTGTTTAGATAAAAGATGTAGGGCATGAACAGAATAGTTTCACTGGGAAGTTTACCTTGCTAAAAAGACAGGAGCTATTACATTCTATCTTGTCAATGATCCATGGATAATGGGTCACCAGGGGATTTAAGAACTGTATCTTTCAGTTCTTGCCAGGGAGGTATATCAGTGTGCATTGATGTGAACCATAATATGACACACCTTGAAGAATCTTCAGAACCCTCAGGCACTCTCTCAGCTGCTGTCATCAAGATATGTGACTAAAGGTTGTCAGTTAAAGATGGTATCTTACAAATAACTTCAGTAACAAAATGCTTTTTCCTATTTCTCCATATTAAATTATAATGAAAGAATTAATCCCCAGGTTTAAAAATCCTTAAAGTTTTTCCCCCCACTATCTTAGAAGAATACCTCTTCATGCGGATATGGAAAAATAGACGGAATATAGATCGTTTTTATTGTTAAATGTGTTGGGTTGGGGGGAACAGGTTGCCAAACAACATAACGTGATCATATTTGTATTGTGTATTTTTAAGTATGTTCTTACATTTGCATATCCAAAGCAAAATGTCTAGAAAAACATATCAAAAATATTAATAATGGCTACCTTTGGGGAATGGAATTAACAGCGTCATTACTGAAGGAAGAAGGAGAGATAAGAGACTTTGGTTCCCTGGTAGCTCAGATGGTAAAGAATCTGCCTGCAATGCTGGAGACCTGGATTAGATCCCTAAATTGGGAAGATCCCCTGGAAGAGGGCATGAGGACAGAGGAGCCTGGCGGGCTAAAGTCCACGGGGTGACAAAGTATCAGACATGACTGAGCGACTAAGCACACACACACATATTATTTGAATTCTTTTTTTAATAATAAGCATGACTTTTGTGTCTAAAAAATAATTTTAAGATACATTTATTTTTCAATTTTAAAACATTACTTTCAATGGACAGTCTTCTAAAGAGTCTCTAAAAGTTCAAGAGCTTTAGGAAAACAAATGATACAACATTTTCAAGTAGAACTTAATTTGTAAACCCACATTTATTTTTACTGAATTAATGAAATATTTTATGGGAGTGAAATGAAGGAATTTCTTAATATTTTCTAGCTATTGTGAAGTCAACAATAGTTACTTAACAATGTGTTTATGCTTACCCCAATGAGAACCATTCATCCCACAAGCTAGAGAAGACCTTAGTATACAGAGTAAATTCTCATTTTATAGGTGAGAAACTGAGTCTCAGAGAGGTTAAATGTCTTGTCTGTAAACAGTTGAGCATAAAAAAAATTAAATCTTCTGACTACATGTCCATGACTCTTTCCATCACAAAATTGCTTCCTACACTGAAATATTAGCGTAATGATAATATAAAGAACAACAACAAAAAAAGAAAGAAAAACAATGTAATTTAGCTCTGATCTTAAACCAGCATACATTCACACCTCGATACCTAAATCATCACTCATAGCAAATTAATGTTCTTCATACAGAAGCCGAAGTAACAGGTCATCTGGCTACAATATTTAATATGCCAATTGAAAAAATAATTATTTTTACTTCTCTGTGATTTTCTCATCTTAATTATCACACTCTCTTTTTTTCTGCTTCTTCTTTAAATAAGTGGCTGGATTAAGCAAATAAAGAAGGACAAAGAAATAAAACATAGAAGCCAAACATACCTATTTATGTAGAAAAGGGAAAATCAAGTTTTGGGGACAGAAGCAATAGAAAAGCAGATGAAGAAACCACGGTAGCGTAGGAAGAATCAAGGCAGAGAAAAATATGACAACGTCGAGGACAGTGAGTTGCAGTTGTTGTTTTAATGAGCTGGAATTTGTTTTATATTTATTATGGTAGGCTGAGAGTAAAAGGCTTGTGGATAAGATAAAGGGGATGATGATGTCAAGGCTAATGCAGTTCTTAGTTTCTAATACACATAAGAACTACCTGAAGTGTTTCTTTAAAATGTGGAGTCCTGAGTCTTTATCACCAGAAATTCCATTCAACTCACCCATTGAATAAGGGAGGGCCTGGTGACTCAGATTGTAAAGAATCTGCCTGCAATGCAGGAGATCTGGGTTCGATCCCTGGGTCAGGAAGATCTCCCTGAAGAAGGGAATGGCTGCCCACTCTAGTATTCTTCCTTGGAGAATTCCATGGACAGAGGAGTTTGGCAGGCCACAGTCCATGGGGTCACAAAGAGTAGGACACAACTGAGTGACTAGCACCAGAAACAAGTACCCAGGATAATTCCAATGACTACACCTGGAGGAACACTGAACTGGAATATTGGAACTCTTAAAAGGTAGAAAGCAAAGAATCAGGATACAGAAACCTAGAGAAGAGAAAAGATAGGAAAGAGAGATTTGAATAGAAATCAAGGAAGAAAGAAAAGGAAAGTAAAAGATGTAACTAAATTAAATGAATGATTTAGAAGAAGCATGAAGGTGGATGTGACTAATAGGAAGGAATAAAGCAAGATGAAAACTAAAAATATTGAGGAAATGAAGGCTTTATCTTGGATTTTAAAAATAACATTTATTATTTTTCTCCTTTATAGCAATAATACATATTTATTGTGGAAGAGTTGCAATATAAGAAAAGAAGAAAAATGGACTCTTAGTTTGTTAGTTGCAAATAGCTCCTGTTAACATTTCTGTGTATCTTCTGTTAGTCTTTTGTTTCTGCTGAGTTTCTGGAAGGTTTTGTTTGGTTATATAGTTTACCCCACTATACAGAAGTAGAGCTTCCCAAGAAACTTTTCATAAGAAATGGTGTAAACCAAAGAAGCGATTACCTTAACACACATCTTGCTAATGGATACCCAGAATAAATTGAAATAAAGCACAGATTCTCAGAGACACAGTTCAAAGCTATGGAAGCTTGATGGTGAGATGCCAAGTCTAGTTCTCAGAGAAGAACATTATCGGTGCCATACTCCCTGCTCAGCGTGTGGCACTGTCTTTATAATAGCTCCTGCAAAACAAACACTAAATGCTATTTTCACCTTTTTATGTAAAAGCGAAAATCCTCTTGGTATTTCTTTCTAGTCAGTGAAAACAGAAACTGATGTCTTTGGGAAAAATAAAATGGAGTAAAGTAAAAGCAGGGTATATCTGTATATGGCATTAAATATCCTGCTTTTATTACATAAGCATCTCCTAAAGTAAGGTTATTAATGGAAACTTCATTTTTAGCATCTGCTTAATATTCACAATAGTCAGTTCTCCTTTCTTCCTTACTGACAGAACTTAGGTTTTTCAGGCAGTCAAGATCTTTAGGGAAGGCTGGTTCCATTTGGTGGGCAGAATGTGAATTTTATTTGGTCTAAATCAACCAGGGTGTAATTCTATTTTCCTTGGTAGTGGTTGCCTGAGGAAGGAACAAGTGACCTAATTCCAGCCAATAAAACATGAGGGCAGGTATAGAGGTTGGATTTATGGGAAAGATTCTTAGTTCTTAAAAAGTGATAGCAAGGAAAAGGTAACCCCTTTTCTGCCTATGGAATGTGTATGAGAAGGAAACACTGGAGCTGGTAGTTGGAGCTATTGCAGTCATCGTGTGGCCATGAAGGGAGCCAGCTACACACTGAAGATGGAGGAAGAGGGAAGTAGAAAGAACGGGGCTCTGGAAAATCTTGTCACTGCAATTAATCACACATCCTTGGGCCCTACCTTGAGACTTCTTGTTAGGTCAGAAAATAAATCCCCTATAGTTTAAGCCACTTTAAGTCAGGTTTTCTGTTTCTTGCAATAGAAAGCATCCTAACAGATATACTATTATAATTTCCTAACAGTTTTCCTCTTTAGGCTACTTGTGTTACTTACAATTTTTCACTATCAGTTTTTTCAAAGAAAAAAAAAAGTTACATAGCTTACATAGTAATTTGTGTTGGGAAAAAAAAAAAAGCAATAAGAAAAGAAACAGGAATCAACTTGAAATATCTCAGGTCATCAAAGCTGAATCATTCTGAATCTCCACTCCCTTTATTGCTCATTGCTCTCAGCAGAGGTGGTTATCAGTGGCAAGTTACATTTCAGAAGGAAAAATTGGGAAATACAATCTCAATATACCATGCTATTAAGGTGAACAGAAATACTCCTCTGAAATAGAAAAGCTATTCCTGTTTGTAGTGTTACATGGCTGTATGAACTTTTTCTCTTTATTATAATAAAATTACTTGGTCATAAGAAAGGCAACCTGTTATGCTGTGGTAATTCCATTCTCATGTTAAAATTTGCTATAGATTCTACACTGTTTAATCTAAATGCATCTAGTCTCTCCCATTGACAATATTCAAAACCTAATGTTTCCCAAGGGCCTTCCAGGGGTTGGCTGGGCCTTCCAGGCGTTGGCTGTACCTCCAGAATCAAAACTGGGGCAACAGTCCCCGGCTGAAATGATTTAAGTGAAGAAGTTCAGATGTCAATGCTAATATGTCACAAATGAACAGTAGAAGAGACCTCCAGTAACTGCCTTTGGTTTCATCACCAGTAGTGGTTGGGCCCATTTATAACTTGAGAATTTAGATTTGTTCACTTCTTAAATATTTACTTGTCCTAGAGTCAAATTTTGGAAAGTTTCCTCATGTTAAGAGAGAATATGCCTGTGCAAAATAACAATTTTATTCATTGCTTTTATCAAGCACTGGTAATAAAAACAATGACTTACATTTCAATATCAGCAACAATAACACATTCAGAATATAACAACTGATTACCATGGAATTCATTTATAGAACTTATATTTAAAATGCCACACACACATTACAAAATGAGACTAAAGTCACAACTAAATACTTCACTGTTGTTCGTAAAGTTCTTCAGCACTGTGGTTATGACTCGTGACATTTCCCACTCCTGGCCAGAGGCCAGGAGTATTGATTCATGAGTTGACTATGGTAGAGGGTGTAAGGAAAACACAGGCTAATCTAAAACTCAAATAATGACTCTTTTTTTTCCCAAACCAAAAAAATACCCAACAAATCAATTTCATAAGCTACACGGTATCACTTCCCCTATGAGGTCTCATAAGTTTGTCTCATGCAAGAATCATTTCCTACATACTGGAACATGCAAAGAAGAAGAAAACAAAACTCCAAATGCAGGGAGGAACCCACTGTTCAAAAGTTCACCTGTCATCAACCAGAATGTGAAAAGAGTCTACACTGAGGCTGTTTCCTTCTGAATCCTGACGGATGCTGGAGGTAAGAGTCCAGATTGAGGAGAACCATTAATTTAAACCCTATTATAGATTTTTAAAAAATTATCTAAGTAGTCTAGATTCTAAAAATGAGGACTTCCCTGGTGGTCCAGTCGTTGAGAATCTACCTGCCAATGCAGGGGACACAGGTTCAATCCCTGATCTGGGAAGATCCCACATGCCATGGAACAACTAAGCCCTTATACCACAACAACTGAGTCTGTGCTCTAGGGCCCACACACCAAAACCACTAAAGCCCCGCCGCCCGAGAGCTTGTGCTTGGCAACAAGAGAAGCTACTGATTGAGCAGCCTGAGCACCACAGTGGAAGGGCATCCCCTACTCTCCCCAACTACAGAAAATATCACAGCAGTCAAGACCCAGCATAGACGTAAATAAATAAATCTAAAAAAAAGGATTCCAAAAACGAGCTGCTAGATATAGAAGGGCAGAAACTGATCATGAAAGTCATTGGAAACTATTAATAGCACAGGGCTTGGCACATGAAAAGCACATAATAAACTTTTGTTAAGGAAATGACTGCATAAATACATTTTCAATGAATTTACCTGAATTTTGATAGTGTGTATATGGAAAGGGAAATTGCTTTCTCCACCTTCTCTATTTTTCCTCATTCACTATTGATTCCCACCTTCCCCCTTCCTTTTTTCAATAAAAATAAATGGAGAGGAAGAGTATTCTGGTTGCACCTGTCTGTATTTCCTTGTGACAGGGACTTCAAGGATATGCCTGAGCTTGGTAACGAGCAAGGGTCAACCTCTGATAATTCGACTGAACCCTGTGCTATGGAACGGTGCTGCTGGGAGTCAGTTGGGGTGGGTGGGGCAGCAAGACTGACTACATGGAAAAAGCCTGCTGGATTAGGGGAGCTCCAGGGACAGTCAATGTGTAACCCTGCCCTAAAGTATTCAAATCTTCTGTGCCAAGGTGGGCAGGATCTTGAGGGAGTAGGGGTAGGGAGGTCACCGAGTTAATTCTGTACAAACAAAAGAAGACAAACAGTTTCATTCCTCCGAATACCACACACACATGCACCCCCTCATTCATCCCCGCCCCCTCTCCTCCACAACGCCCTTTGGGCCCATCCCTTGTTGGGAAATGCATTTGTATGAGCATTAGACACACAGGCTTAGCCAGTGGACATTTTGTGGGAGAGAACTCATCTCCCATAAGAAGGGACTTCTGACCTGCACCCATGCAAAGTGAACCGTGAGTCAGGAACACTTTTTGAGACCTCCTTGTAAGTTGTTTTGACCAAGGCATAGGTGAGAAATTTTGAGTCTGGTGGTCAAATCCCTAGCTAATCTTCTGGAGGATTCTAAGGTAGAAACTTAGGGCATTTTGCCTGGTATCTCCCTGAAGATGAAACATGTCATGCCCACACAAATACACAAGTGAAAAAAAAAATCTGAGGATACTTAATTCACCCTGTTGCTCAGTATTAAAGTTTGTGAGGATAGGGACGCTGGGCCCAGGTTCCTCTGATACTCCCACTTAGGTGCAATTATGTCCCTTTTGGTCTCTGCAGTAGTACAACCATTTGTCTGTATCCAAAGCCTTCCACTCAGATCCTATAAGAGGTTGTCATATTCTTAGTGTCATATTCCTCAGGAACCATTTGGGAAAGAACTGAAGTGCCTCAGAAGGTGATTACTTATTTGCCCTGAGCGCCATACACAGAATAACCTGTACTTCTGGCATCTTTCCAGGGAAAAAAGGCCAACCAGTGATGGAAACCTTGCTAGTGACCTTAGTCAGTTTGCTTTGCAGATAAATCTGAACCTTCTAGAAGAAAAGATTTCTTTTTTTCCACACTTGGGGAAAAAATATTTTGTGCAAATATAGCTAAGTAGTTTCTCTTTTCTCATCTTGTCCCCCATCTTCTGAAGCTTGTACCTGCCTGCATTCTTCTGTAGGAGGATCTGAGACTTCTCCCCCAAAGGCGGGGTAAATTCTGTCTAAGAGCCAAATCACAGTGTTCAAAGTCCAATGGTAAGAGAAGTTGCCCATCATAAACTCTGACAATAGGTCAAGGACTTCTAAAAGTGAAGTGGTGAGAAACTCCCTTCTTTTTCTTTATGCTTCTTCCCACCTTGTGCTTTCAAGTGGGTTCAGTTATTGAAGCTGCTGGTTATTAACAGTGATAATTATACTTTTACTAAAGGAATAATACACAAGGAATCAGAATAAACAAAAAAGGAGAAAAACCTTAGAGTTATCAATTTTAATATCTTCGAAAGCCAGAATGACAGCATAGTTGACCAGTTCCAAAATGCCACAGCACTAAAAGGGAAGAGATGAAGGTTCCGTGAGAGGATTGTGAGAAGTCTTATTAAAAAAAAAAACACCTCAGGATAAAGACGCCCTTCAATATGGAATATTTCAGAGACACACCACACCTCCAGGATCCAGAGGAAAAACAGAAGTCAAATAGCAAGACGCTTTTGCAGGAGCGTTGAAACAAACAAGAAAACATTTTTATTTTGAAAATACAGTCTTTAAAGATAAATTTGGCTTCCATTTCCCATACCTAGGTGCATCCAACAAGGTACAAAAACAGACAAAACAAAACAACGAAACAGAGACCCTCGACATTATGTACAGAGCTCTAAAATGAGCTGTGAATATCTACAAGAAACTAGCATATGCGCTTGGTGAAAGGATGTACTTGTGTGGCTTCCTACAGTTCTCAGTCCTGGGGAAGGAGAGTTAACCCACTGAAACTGCAGGTGTGGCTGCAGCCGGGGAAGAGCTGGGGTCAGTGAAGGGTTGGGGGCTGGCACCCCCGGTGGGAGGCTGGAGAGGTGTCTGGGGAGGGGGGCGGCGGCCGCCCGGACAGATCCGGGGCTTCTCTAGAAGTCCTGCCGCGGGGTGTGAGTCAGACTGTGCCGCCGCAGATCACAGTTTCGCCTGAACACTTTGCCGCACTGCTCGCAGCTGTAGGGCTTGATGTCTGTATGGGTGAGAAGGTGAGTTTTCAGATTACTTCTCTGATTAAAGGTTCTTCCACATGTGGGACATTTGTGTGGAGATTCCTGTTCAGATGTGAAGCAAGCAAAGGATTAATCCTTCACACCAATACGGCACCCTTCTCAACAGTCTCTGTCTTATCGGCATCACAAGCGTTAACAGAACACGCGCACAACAACGAAGAGGGGACTTGCAGCAACAAAGCTGTGCTCCTAATCCTCCAATCGAGAAAACACAGTCAGGGGCACACACAGAGGCCTGATCACACTGATAACCGCCGGTGGCCACTGCTGTGGGCTTTGTGATTTCCAGCTCTTTACATTTCATCACCATGTCATAGGCAGGAAAGGGGGGAAGGAAAAACTCTAATCCTCTCTTAAGGAACGACATTTTCCCAGGTAATAATGCCCCTCTTTGGTGCAAAATTAAACTATTCCTCAATGTTCTGAAAACTACGAATTATGAGGCTCCTGGGAGAGAAAGCGTATGGGATTTCACCATGCCTCCATTATCGAAATTACCTTTATTTCCTCCTAAATACGAAAGCTTTAAATGCAGGGCACATCAGGTAAAAAAAAGAAATAAAATTCTAAAATTAGTATTTAGAACAATGAGAGTGGCCTCTTCTTTAAGAAAAACACATACATGTTTTATGTTAAATAAAATTAATTTCATGTATAAAAAAATCGAGTGTTGCTTTCTCCACCTAGAAAACTGATCTAAATAGAGTCTTTTATGAGAAAGAGCCTGCCATTGAACACCTTTTGTAGAGCAAAAATGATAAAACAGAACCAGTCACTGCTTTAAAACAAGAAAACAAACTTACCTGCATATGTAAAGTTTTGTGAACAGCTAGAGTTCTAGACTGACAAAATCCTTTCCCGCACTCCTGACATTTGAAGGGCTTCTCTTTGGAATGGATATACCTGAAAATCAACATAAGGTCTCATTGAAATGGCTTTACCACCACAGTGAGGAGTTTCTTGTGGCAACTGCTTTAAATGAAGTTGTAAAGGGGGGGGGGCAGAAAAAGGATTTCCATTATTTTTGTTTTTACATTTCCCCCCCTGTGTAATTCTGTTTATGGTTAACCTCAACTAACAGACTCTTCAGAACATTCCCTGGACGCCGGCTTTATCTACACTTGATCGCCCTCTCTGGTATATCCTGGAGCTTGAAGCCCTGCCGAATGAGCTCTTTCTGGCCTCTGCGGCTCTCTCTGAGATTTAAACTGGTCAAATCAGAATGTAAGGCAAGGCTGAGTTTAGGGGGACCGATTTTAGCAAACCCCTTGGAAGCCGCAGAGGATCCCTACAGAAGTCCTACTTTGGGGTAACAACAGCAAGTCCAGGGAACAGATGCCTTCATCCCCATTCCTGGGAAGTTCCCCCCCATGTCCCCTTCCCAAGGAAAACACTGACATCATGGTATTTCTTCAATTGCCTTTGATTAATGCGGAGTTGAGAGTGTGGAGGGGATGTGGGAAGCTGTTTCTAAATTCTGTAATCTCAAGAACCCCACAAATAAGTTTAAAAGAAAGGCTGCTATGGCAGGTTCTGGGGTGCACTAGGGGCCAGTCAGGGAAGGGAGGGAACCAAGCGGACGTGGCCACGATAGATTAACAGCAACTGTCCTAGGGCAGGCGGTACCTGGACCACCAGAGAAGGTCTCCCAGGCTCCTGGGCTCTACCTGTCCTACCTCCTACGGTCCACCTGGTGGAAACTGGAAAACCGCTCTGGAACCAAGAGCAACCCAGCAGATTTTAATTACCAAAGGATGGGACAACCCTCCCTCATCCCAAACAAGACATTGCAGCAGGGGTCCCTGCTGAGGAAAAAGGTAAAGGTTGGGGGTTGGTTACAGCTGGATGGGAAGGGGTTTGGTGGGGAATATAGTCTCTTTCCGAGAGGATTTTAGTGACACTTGGAATGTCTATCAAAACTCAATATTCTGGATAAACTGTGCTCCCCTCCCCAGGCCACCCTCCCCCGCACCTTACCTGTGATCCCTCAAGTGATCTTGCCTCCGGAAAGCCTTGTGGCAGATGTCACAAGTGTAAGGCCTCTCGTCGGTGTGGGTCCTCTCGTGGATGAGCAGGTTGTAGGATTTGGTAAAGTGTCTGCCGCAAAACTTGCAGATAAACTCTTTTTTCGTTTTGGAGGGCAACCTCCCTCGGGAGGGCTTTCTGTCCGGAGTCAATTTACTGAGGCCGGAGATGGGGCTCCCCAAGCCCGGGCTCAGCTTGCTCAGGTCTGCTATCTTAGGGGGATCCTCTTGCGTGGCGGCCACGGCCAAGTTGGCAAAGTCAAAACGGGGCCGGTCCTTGTGCAGGGCCGGGAGGACGTGGGCAATGGCTCCCTGCTTAGGGTGGAAGAGGTGGGTGGTAAAGGGCAGAGCCGGGAAGGAGAAACGGGCATCTACAAGGCCCTGCGCCGCCGCCATCTCGGTGATGGTGGAGCGGGTGATTTCGTGCACGTTGGGGTACCCCAGAGTCCAGTGGTTCATGTGCATGGTCTGCACGGCGCTGAGACCGTACAGGCCCTGCAGGTGGTCTACCGCGGCGGGGAAGGTGTTCACGGCCTGCAGGAAGGAGTAATTGGTGAGCTGCAGCGACGGGTGGAGCGGAATGGGCGCCGGCAAGGCCTTGCTCCCCATTTTCCGGGATGTTGCAGGGCCGGGGTAGCCACCCCTTTTTTCCAGGACTCAGATGCGGATGGGCGTGGGGCTCCGGCGAAAACCCAGACAACAGAGAGAGAATCCTAAAGATGGCTGGGGGAGAGAGGGGAAAGTCGTGACTATTATCTAAACCCGCTTGGTCTGTCCCTTGGCGCCGCGTGGGCTTCCACACCTTCCTTCTAAGACCCCCTACCCACTCACCCCAAGGCCCCCCCAGAAGGAACGGTGAGGGGACCTTGGCACGCCTGCCCGGCGAGTTGACACCAGGCTCAAGCTCAATCCTCAGGGCCAGGGTGTCAGGCGTGGTCGCCAGCGACAGCCGGTGGCCCGTGGGAAGATCGGATTCCGGGCACGCGCGGATTCCAGGAGCCGGAGACTCGGGCCGGGGAGGAAGAAAGGCGAGCGGGGAGCTCCAGACGGCAACCAGCCCGGCCCACCCACCCCCTACCCGGTGGGGCGAAGCTTGGTTTTTCCCTGACACCCCGCTGTTCCAGTGCCCGCCGGGCCCGGCCGAGCCGCGTTCGCACTGAGCCTCTGAGGTCCCAGGAGACGGTGCGTCGTGGGTCGGACCCGGGCTTGAGGGCCCGGCTCAGCCGGAACGGCTCCTACCGCCGAGCCCGAGACCGCGGCCGGGCCGCCTTTCTTGCGCTTGCCCCGGNCAATAAAGAATCCATCTGGAATGGGTGAAGAGCAATCATTTAAAATATTTAGGAAAATACTATTCCAGCGTCTCAAACGTGTACATCTTCATTCCCAGCAAAAAAAAAAAAAAAAGTTCATTGTTCAGTCGCCAGGACACTTAATCAAATTTGAAGTGTCGTGATACATTTTTTTCAGGTTCTTCTAAAGATTTGGTCTTGTGTGAGTGTAATTGCAGAACGCACTTCAGCTACTCTGGAAGTAGGGTGACCGAGTGACAGAAAGGGGATGACATACTCTCATTTTAAACAGCCTCTTTCCAGATGAGGTCTGCCGAGCAACACTGAGCAAAACGCCCTTCGTCCCAGACGAGTTCGCCAGAGGCGATTTACATCAGCCCCCTGCAAGTCGGCGCTTTGAGGGGCACAGATCTTCAAGCCAAGAGGCAGTACAAATCAAAGGTGTTCCGCCAAAATATGGTTTTGAATGTGCCGCCCCAAATAATTTCAATTGTGCGAGGAAGTGGACACGTATAAGACTAAAAACTGTCAAAAGGTCAAACAGTGATTGGGGAGCCACGCAGAAGCTACGGGTTATTATTTGGATATAATCTCTTCCGTTTTATTTATGCAGAGGTGGGTAGATTTTTTCGTTCCTTTGGTAAAACATAATTCAGAGATAACAGATTTTTTTTTCTTTCCAATTTCAAATTTGCAAAGGTTAAAAAGTGAGCTTGGAATGAAGAGTGTTTAATATCCTTCAACATTTAACTGCTTCAAAGTAGACTTAACCAACAGCATGGAAGTACGGAATGCCTGAGTTTAAGACTTAAAAAAAAAACCCCAAAACACAAGTTTTCCCTAGTGGATTCTATAGGGGTGCTTTCATTTTAGCGCTCAGTCCTGAGCCCCAGCCACGGGGGTGCCTGCGGTCCCCTCTCTCTAACCGCTTCATTCCTTCTGCAGCTTTTCTCAATTTGGAAGATTTGGAGGGAACTTTCTCTTCTTTCAGACCCCCAGGACACAACTCCCGGGTGGTGACCTGAAGAGTGTTCCTACGCTTCATATTTCCTTTTCTGCAAGTGGAGGCCACTCCCCAGGGGTGGGCTTCACACCTTCCCACCGTGTGTGTGCGTGCGTGCGTGCGTGCGTGTGTGTGTGTGTGTGTGTGTGTGTGCGTGCGTGCGTGCGTATGTGTGCCGCACCGCCTGCTCTTCCTGGGAGGTAAACAGAATTTCCAACCAGAACGGCTTCCTCTTTCCCGCAAACCTCTTGAGCCCAGGTTTTTCCACAACCTTGTTTACCTCGCCCACCCCAGGCTCCGAAGTTCCACAACGGCGTCTGGGCCAAGCCGGCCAGAGCCCTGCGGCGGTTGGAAAGGTAGGGACGCGTCGGCGACCTCGGGGAGAAGCCTCGTGTTAGGATGGCGCGTCGGCAGCCTGCAGGCCCGGCCATCGCCGTGCGCAGGTGTGCACCCCACGCGGAGATCCACTGGAGGCGGCTCGGGGGGCGTCCCCTCGGGCCACCTCTGCGGCCACCCAGGGCCGGGCCCTGGAGGTGCTCCACGCTCTGCCCCGGAGCAAAGCACACTGACCCCGCCGGCGTCGAGAGCGCACGGTCCGTGGAGGCCCACCAAGGAGGAGCCTCCTCGGCGGGACTCCCCGAGCGACCCCGCCTGGCAAGGAAGATGGGCCCCGCGGCGAGTTGACGGGTGGGGTTGGGGGTCCGGGGGTGCGCGCCCTGGGGCTGAGTCCCAGCTCCGCCTGCGCCCTCCCCGAGCTGAGCTGCGGTTCCCTCCGAAGTTTGCGCAGACTGATCGTCTGCTGTCCTCGCGTCTCTTGGGCTTTCGACACCAACCAAGGATGCTTCCAGGGAAAGGGCTAACAGACTGACAAGGGGAGCGTGAGCACTTGCAGCCCAAACCCGAACCTCCCCAGGCGCAGGCGGGGGAGAGGAGCGCGACGGCCAAGTGGGAGGAGGAGGGGGTTCGTCAGCGGTAGGCCCCTTCCCCCAATCTCTCCCTACCCGCCCCGCCGGCCCACCCAGGAGGCTCCGCCAGTTAAACCCCGCGAACAGGTGTCAGACACACTTCCCTGAGGTCGACGCTGAGCCTCTCCCTCTGACCCGCGCGCTGCAGACATCCTAAAAAAAGACTCTGGCCCTTGATGTCACAAATTATGGACACCCCGTGTTTTCCCAGGGATCCCAGGTACCATGACCTTCGAGGACTGGGGACTCGCCTCCCCTCTCTCCCGCCTTCCTTGCCTCTCCAGGGCCGGGTGGTGGTGTTGGGGAGGGCGGGGGGCACCTTTTGCATTTGAACTTCCCGCACTGTTTGCCCCTTTTCGCCAGGAGTCTGGAGTCTCCATCGAGCCCGGCTCTTCTCTGGGCGCGTGCCCTCCAGCCCCAGAGTCGTGAAGAAAGCTAGAGGACGGTCGCGGACACTGGAGTCAGGAACTGTGGGTTGTGACGGCGGGAAGACGTGAGAGTTTGCTTTTGTAAAAAGTTTTCGCTATTGCGCTCTACAAAGGGTACAGAGTTGGGAAAGCGCGGCCGCTGGCGGGAGCTCGGCGGGAAGAGCCGCAGCGCCCCCTGGAGGCGCGGGCCGAGCACGACGCGGCACGGGCGCTGGGGGCGGTCACCCGGGCGGGCTGGCTCCGGAGGTGAATGCCTGGCGGCCGGCGGTCCTGCCCGCCGCTGGGCTCCTTTCACCTAGTCCTGGGCCCTTGGCTCGGTGGGGTGGGGGTGTGTAGAGTCGTGTGCGCGGCACGGGCGCTGCGGAGAGGGCCTGGCCTGTTGTCAGAGCCAAGGAGCCGCTCTACCCTCATCGCTGGGGCCTTTCTGAGCATCCCCGCCCGGTGGAATTGCACAGACTGCCCTCCTGGCCGGTTGTCCCTAGACGGACTCTCGTCGCTGCCAGGGCGACTCTGACTTCCCCAGGGCAGGGGAAAGATATCCTCTCGTTTCTCGGGGAGTTGGTTGCGGCCGGGTGATCAGCTCAGATTCCAGCAGATTCCCAGGCCGCGTACGTGGTCCATGAGGAGAGGCAAGAGAGATTGCGCAGGGCTGCATTTGGAAAGGCTCTCCTACTCCACGCGACGTACGCCTCATCTCACCCAGCTTTAGAAACCCTAACGGAAATGGATCCCTGGGCAGGCTGTGCTCTCCTTAAGCCCGAGAGCTGAACGATGCGCGTAGCGAGACGCACCGATAGCGCGGGAGCCTTCCCGGGCCTTGGGGGCCTGAGGACCACTCGCCGCCTCCAGCCGTCCCAGCCCTGAACCCCCCGGCCACCTCGAGAGTCCGGCCGGGCGGGACAGCCTCAGGTGCCTGAGGAAGGTCGAACCTCGAGGGCTCTTCCCGGGATGGGACTGGGGGGCCGGGGGGCGCTGGTGCCCGCGCTCCTCGATCAGCTGCGCTCCACCTGAGGGAGGCCTTAGGGGGCGCCCTTCCAGCCCACCAGCTGGCGCCGCACCGAGTCGCCGGGGAAGCGGAGCTACCTGTAGACGCAGAAGACAGGGTGGGAGGGTTTAGCTCCGTGGCCACGCTGCGGTTGGGCAGACCCTTCCGCGAGTCCGGGGCCCGTCCGAGTTTGGTTTCTCCGGTGGGAGGTGGTCGGGCGCCACCCGTAGCCAGGCCAACTCGAGGCCGCCTGGCGATCCGTCTGCCCTTCGCGAGCGCGAGTGCGGCCCGGCGCCGTTCCCCACCGCCCAGCGTCCCGGGAGGCCCCAGCGCGGTCCCCAGGCACGTGCTGGACGCGGGCTCCCGGGACATGCGGGGGTACCAAGCGCTTTCTCCTTCAGCGCCGCCGGGAAGCGGGTGTCCCGCAGTTCGCCTCGCCAGAGACAGCCAGGTCATTCCCTAGGAGGCTCCCGTGTCCAAGTGCAGCTTCCAGTTCAAGCTGCTCTTCTGACGGAACCCGATGGCGTCGGTGACTCGGAAGACCGGGCTTACAGGAGATTTCCGCAGCCGAGGGAGGACAAGACCCGGGTGCCTCTCTGGGATGGAGATGTGCCCCCTATGAGCCAAGGCCCAGCCCTCGCGCTGAGCAAGGTCATCCTCAGAAAAGACGAGGGCTCAGTCTGCAAATCTATTTTTATTAGGTTTTCACTTAAACACACACACACACACACAAACGACTACTTGCGGATCCTTATCCTGTGGGAATATTCTAACGAAAATCTTGATTTCCAAACGCACTCCCTCTCCTTAACGCGACAGTGAGCTGGCCGGAGCCGAGCGGTTCTGCTGTGGTCTGCGGTCTGCTTTTAATATGCCGGGCCTGGGATTGCCTTGGAGTTTCCGTTTCTAGCTGCAGAGGTCATTTCTCTGGAACTCTGGGATCGGTCCAGAGTTACCGTCCTAAGGTGTGGTCCAATAGCATCAGCCACCTCCGGAACTGGTTAGAAAAGCAGATTCTCTGGACCTGACACTCTAGGAGCGGGCGGGCGATCTGCGTTTGAACAAGCTCTCCAGGTGATGCTGATGGCACGCTGAAGTTTGAGAATCACTGACCTAGATGGAATTCACTTTTGGGAGCCATCGCCTACGCGCGATTAACCTTTCAGGCTCACTCGCTCCCTAATTGCCTCCTTCCCTTCTTTCTTTTCTCCCTCCTTCCCTTCCGTTCCTTTCTTTCCAGGGAATGCCCGTCTAGTCTCTCCAGGGAATGCCCGCCTGAATCCCCTCACTCATTCTTCAGAGGCCCCTCCCAAGTCCTTGGAGACTTGTAGAGGATCCCCAGGTAAACTAGGCGCGATCCCTCCTTTCAAGGACACGGGTCTCCTGCAGAAGAGCAAGGGAGGGAAAGCTCTACGGATTAGAATGGGTGTACTCAGTCTCTCAGTCGTGTCCGACTCTTTCCCACCTCGTGGACTGTAGCCAGCCTGGCTCCTCTGTCCATGGGATTCTCCAGGCAAGAATACGGGAGTGGGTTGACAACTCCTCCTTCAGGGAATCTTCCCCACCCAGGAATGGAACTGCATTGGCAGGCGGATTCTTTAGATTTGACTTCCGGAAATAGCCCTATTAGGGNTTCCCACCTCGTGGACTGTAGCCAGCCTGGCTCCTCTGTCCATGGGATTCTCCAGGCAAGAATACGGGAGTGGGTTGACAACTCCTCCTTCAGGGAATCTTCCCCACCCAGGAATGGAACTGCATTGGCAGGCGGATTCTTTAGATTTGACTTCCGGAAATAGCCCTATTAGGGACTGAACAGGAGCAATGTACCCCGTTTTAAAGTTTCTGACTCCCTTCTTCATCCAGGTTGAGGTTATTTTTTTTTTCTGATTTTCATCACATCTTAGGGATTCTGTGTCTGCTGCATACACTTCTACACACACCTTGACATACACTGCCCGCAGCTTACCTGCCTTCTGCCCTGGGTCAGAGTGCTTGGCACCTGGGGTGTGGCAGTGTCACGGTCGCTGGGTGGGAACGTGATTGGACCGGGCTCAAAGTCTCTGAGACCTTGGATTTCCCTGAGGCCGTTCAAGGAGATCTTGGTACTGAAACTGACACACACGCTGGCTCACAGACCTTGAGCACTGGCTCCCATCTTGCATCCAGCTGTCCTGAACTGACCAGTTTCCAAACCGGCTGGTGAGGTTGGGGTGGGGGTGGGA
>SJYA01001962.1:592968-612898 GCA_006410615.1 Neotragus moschatus | reverse complement strand
TGGGGGGGTGAGGAGGTGGGAGTGGGGTAAGGGGGTGAGAGGGAAGGGGGCAGTACCCAGATGTTAACATCCTGATCCTCAACCTGCAGATTTCTCACCTTAGGACTGCGTCAAATCTCCTTACCTGTCACTTGATAGTACAAAATTTTGTTGTTCCCCCACATAGAGTTTCTGTAATTCCAGATGAAACTCTCATTTTCTGGTTTTCTTATACCAAATCAGTCTCCCTTAAGCTTTCACTTTGCCCCTTCTCTCCAGGACCTTGACTTGAACTTCCATCCTCAGCCAGGCAAAGAGCCACTTCCACTGGACCATTTGCTACTCACTGAGATTTTCTCATTGTTAGGCAGTGAGAACAGTAGAAGGCACTTTGCCCCTTAGTCAGTGGCCAGTTGTTTAAATATCTGGAAACCTCTTGTCTCTTTTCAGTCAGAAAAAAAGTTTGATTTGAGTGTGCTGGTACAGGAAAGCCACTGAAAATGCCTGCAAACAAAAATGAATTTTCATATTGCCTTAGTCATAAATTGTCTAAAAGTACTCAGCTTCACTTTGACAAAGAGTTGCTATTTTAGTATGACCTTTTCTTGTGGGGATTTTCAAAATATAAAACGTATAATGGTCAGGAACATGATAATCTCTTTACAACCTGTGATCATATTTCTTAACAGGATTTTGCTTTCCAGTGCAGATGGTCTGACATAGTAACATTCAAAGCAGCCAGCACTTAGGAAATGCCAAGGCCAGCATTTGAATGCAGATACAAGTTTTAACAAAGGAAAATGTATATCCCTGTAGCTGTTTGCCTGTGAATATTCCCCAGAAGATTAATACACTATTCTTGAATCTATGCCAAGTCATCAAACTCTCTGAAAAGCCTGAGAGGTGCCAACTCATAAGGCGCATAGAATTCTTTGTCACCAAATATATTTGAGAGTCTACTGCATACCAGGTACAAGACAATTGTGTTATTGTTTGAGACCCTGAGCTTTCATCCTGACTTGGGGTGGGGGCAAGGGAAAGGAAGGTGGAACTTTAAGGTTGCTTTCCTCTGGTTTTGTTAAATTGTTAAAGTATTTGTACTTAATAGCAATCTTTAAAACATTTATTGAACTTTCTCTTACATTTTTAGGTCACTTTTACAAGTAAAGGAGAGAAAGTCAGTGTTTGAGCCAGCTCATTTATTGGAAAACGAATGCCAGCACAGGCTTAACTTTTGGCTTTCCAACTGGAAGGCCTTAATATCATGACAGCATTTTACAATAATGTTATTTCCATCATGCCAGGTGATAATTTAGCTGTAGATTCCTTATGATTGGTGACCATAGCTCACTCAAGCCTGTTTTCACCTCCTGACTCTGTAAGGAGCCACAGAAAAGAAAAACACCCCTCTTCCTCTGGCACTCTTGCTGAAGGGAGGGGGAAAAGAAGTGGCAGACAGTTAGGTTGGCCCCATGCTCACTCTTCCTCAGCAGAACTTGGAGCAGAAGCAGCTCAGATCCAGTTGGCTTCAGGGAATCCAGGCCTTACAAGAAATGGTGAGCTCTTTTATCTTTGCCTCTGAACACAAAACACAGCTAGTGTCAATGTATATGGAGACAAACATATCATTCTACCCTTACGCCCATGCACTATGTCGCAGTACCTGGTCACACTGCATGTCTTAGCCACATACTCCATTTTATGGTGCTTAACACTTTTACCATATTCTCTTCCTCTACACCTTTCCCCAGCCCCAGCTCCCCTCCCCCTGCCCAGGCCCATGCCTGGCAAGTGGGCCAGCCTCCAGGAACCAAAGACTGGGTGGATGCTATGATGTCAGGACACCAGGCAGCAGCGTTTCTAACATGTTAGACCACGGTTGCCTTTTCCTTTCCCTGGTAAAGTACACAAAGTGCAAGTCGTCTCCCAGGCTGTGAGGCACTCCTCCAAATGCCCTACGTGGTGGGCCCACCCAGGCCCAGGAGAGTGTGGAGGAGAACACGAGTGTGTCATACGGGTGTGTTCACCAGGCCTGCTCCTCTCTGTCTCATCCTTGACCACATTCTCTTGACAGGCCATATAGCCTGGGAGTGACCAGCAATGGCAAAGTGAGATTTTATACTTGTTAATTCATTTAACATGTATTTATTGAGGATGTTTAGCATGGCTGGCCCTGTGCTAGTGCTGGGGATACAACAGTGTATAAGGAGCTCTGGTCTTGTGGAGAGACAAACAAGTCAATAAACAATTATGATACAGTATAAATTAGAAAGCCTGGATCCAAAGGTACCAGTTAATAGTTTATTATCTTGGGCAAGTCTTGCCACTGGCGCCTCAGTTCTGTCTCGGGAAATTAAGAATATTCTGAGGGTTAAATGATATGAAGTCATATTAATGCAAAGTTATGATTTTTTTCTTACCCATTAACATAAAATGACCTCTTCAACACAAATTATTCTTGTCACCCCTCCAAGAATTTGGAAAGAAAACTGAAGGGAAGAAATTTGACCTGGTGCCTGGTATCTAGTGGTCAATTGTATATGAATTAAGTCATTGCAACAAGTATTTCTAGAGAAAACATCATCTGTCTTGACAGTAAGACATTTATCAAGAGTTATTTTTACTGTTGATATTAAAAAACAGGAATATTGTACTGTATATTACATTTTTTGGTATTCTGTTATATTTTATTCAATTAGAGAATTCGTGGAGTAGATCTAAGAAGAATAGATTTTTTTTAGGCTTCAAAGCTATTATTTTGGATGTTACTCATTAGTAAAACAATGATACAATTAATTTCGAGATGTCATTGACATTTCCTGAGGTCTTAAGGGGCAAGAGATTCTATCAGTTAGAATACAATTGAGCTGTAAGTTTCGGGAAATCCAAAATAATGAGAGTTTAAGCCACAAAGAAGTTATTTTATCTCTCACATAAACATAGGCAAGTCAGAGTCAATGTGGTGTCTAGCTCTTCAAGAAATGACTTTCGGGGTTTCCCTAGTGGTCCAATGATTAATAATCCACCTTGCAGCGTAGGGGAATGCCAGTTTGACTCCTGGCCCGCTTACTCCTACTTGTGGCTGCTGTGGTGACTTTCTGCCTGGAGCTGGGAGGTGTGAACGAAAGTGGGTGAGGTTGGGCGATGAGGGGTGTCGGGAGCCTGCTTGGGGACGATGGATCCATCGATCGTGGAGAACACCCTTTGTGGGATGGGCACTGGGTGATAGGCGGGCCATGTCAGTGGGCGTTCTGCAGGAGTACTTCATTTTTCCCGTGAAATGCAAGAGGAGGAATGAGGCAGAATACACTACAGGAAAAGCGGAGGTCCTGGATTCTTCCTGGCCCCGTCACTGGGTAAAGCAGGTGTGGGGGGCAACTGCAGAAGCCAGGACCTGCCTTTCTACAGTCTTGGCAGCCTGAGGCTGCAGCGAAAAATGTGCAGCTCAGGTTGCCCTGAGGGGCAGAATCAAAGCTGCCAGCAGACCCCCCACACAGCAGAGGCCTTGCGCAGCTAGAGCCCAAGGACAGTCTCCAAAGATAAGTGTGGGGAGACTTAATTACCATGTAAAGTTGGCCTGGCCTGACCTCTCTGCCTGGTTAACTTTGCTTCTGAGCCTTATCCTCTGTTAATACAGGCTTTATTCTTTCTCCTAGCCTAGGAGGATGCTTGCAACAAACGTGACTTTCTAGGTATAGAGAGAGGTGGGTGCGAAGGGCCTGTGGATCCCCAGTTTCATCTGGGGTCCTCCTTCAGGGTGCTGCTTGGCCAGGGGCAAGTCTGAGTGTGGAGGTGACACGCACAGCATTAATGCCAATGTAGGGGGAAGAGGCTCCCATCCCTGCAGAAACCTCTGGCGTGACATTGGGGACACAGTTACACACATTTACACAGGCCCAGGGGGTTCCCATGCCTGAGAACTGGCTAGATAGTTCCTGGTACACATTTATTTCCTTGGAGGAGGTATTTTATATTCTACCCTGTAATTCAATTCCTTTGGCTCCCCACCCTGCTAAAAAGGAAAAGAACATACAGACCAAACAATTTTTAAAAACCAGATATCCCCCCTCCCAAATAGTACATGTGCACAATTCGTGCAGCTTTTATACACATCTGTAAGCGATGACTTGTTTATACCAGCCCTTACAATATTTTAAAAATAAAGTATAATGTTTTTCAGTCTGTATACAATAGCGTTTTCTTTTATCAAACCTCCACATACAAATGTATTTCCCCCCTTTAGGGTGTAACTACATGTCTAAATAGTAATGTATACAGTCAAAGTATAGGAAGGATATGCACATTTTACAGCAAACATACCAAAAGGATGTATGACACTCCTGTTGATTTTTTTTAAATACAGTAACTAATAACCTGCAAAGTTAGAAAAGGCCACTTAAGTTGGTTTGAGCCTATTCTATGTTCTGGGGTTAAAGGATTTAGGACCCTGGAATGAGAAAGTATTCCAGAAACAACGTAATTCAGTCTTGTCATTTTACCTGTGTGATCACAGAGGCTTAGGAGGAAAGGAATTTTCTCAAGCTGCTGACTTTTCCACAGCCCAGAATCGGGACTCCTGATTTCAGAGGGGGCTCTTTCTATCATACCTCACAATCTCTAGTCTGCAGCTGGAATTTTCCTCCGGAAAAAGCTGATCCCAGCAGCCTGTTGTGCCATACCAAGCCTCTGAGCACCAGAAATTCACCCTCAGCCCTCCTCCAGGATTTAGCTTTTCAAAATGTGATTGGAGGACCAGCACTTTCAGCCTGATCTGGAAGCTGCTTAGAAGCCAGACCTACTGATTGAGAATCTGCATTTTAACTGAATTGAAATTCAGCAGCACTCCTCCAGGCTTGTGTCTCTACTGCCCCACTGTTCCCTTAAAGACCTGTTTAATCACTTCCCTCTAAGGCGTTAAGAACCCTGGTCTGACGTTAGACTTTACAGGTGGATCTGGAAACTGAGATATTTCAAGCTGTCCACTTGTGACTATCCTTCATGGGTCCTTAAATTGGCTGTTTGGGAACAATTGACCTAAGATGTTGTGTTGGAATAATTTAGAATAGGTAAACCTGGGAAGGCTTTCCTTGTGGCTCAGTGGTAAAGAATCCGCTTGCCCATGAAAGAGATGCTGATTCGATCCCTGAGTCAGGGAGATCTCCTGGAGAAGGAAATGACAACCCACTCCAGTATTCTTGCCTGGGAAATCCCACGGACAGAGGAGCCCAGCGGGCTACAGTCTACAGGGTCACAAAGAGTCAGACACGACTGCGCAACTGAAAAACAGTGACGAGAAACCTGGGGAGAGAAAGTCGCTCAGTCGTGTCTGACCCTTTGTGACCCCACGGGCTATATAGTCCGTGGAATTCTCCAGGCCAGAATACTGGGGTGGGTAGCCTTTCCTTTCTCCAGGGAATCTTCCCAGGGGATTGAACCCAGGTCTCTCACATTGCAGGTGGATTCTTTTCAAGCTGAGCCATAAGGGAAGCCCAGGGAAATATAGGCAACCAGCAAGCATTTCTCCCTCCTACCTTGTTTTTTCCTCAGAGAAACACAGAAGTCAGGTTACAAAAGCTGTTTTTCTACTGTCTCTTTTCTCTCTTATTTCTTTCCCTTTCATCGGCTTCTCACTTGCTCCTGATTTGAGAAGATAAACTGGAGTCTTAAATTTCCTCTTCCACTTCCCCCTGGTTAATCAGGAGCTAAGTATTCCGGAGGGCTATTTAGACCATTCTGAGATCTAGTCACCGGAACATTCTGGCTGCCTTGTCTGCTCTCCCAAGGTTCCTCAGGACTGATTTGACTAATCTAGTTTGCTAAATGCAAGTCTCCCCCTAGCTCTTCATTCCTGAGGTTGTGATTTGGTCTGAGGGAACAACATTTCCAAAGTGAGTCAAGGTTAAACGCCAGTTAATGAGCACTATTTTTCAGAGTGAAAGAAAGCGCTTACCCATGGCTCCCAGCTCTGAATCTGAGCTGATTCCAGGAGAGGGGACAGTTGTGTATACTAGAGTGTAATCTAGTTCCGCGTTATTGTTTTTATTCTGAAGGGCTCCTCTCCTAAGAGGCAACAGTTTAGAGCAGGGCCAGTCAGCAGCATATTTTATGTTTATAAAAGGCTGTTTGCCAAAAACCCACTGTCTATCATGACTGTTCACCTTTACCTCAGTGATATCTGCTGAGTATCTGGGCTCACACTGACCACAGCAGAGGCCTGGGTATTATTTGTTCAAACGATTTATTCCTCTTCCTCCTTCTCTCTCTGTCTCTCTCTTTTTTAAAAGTTAAATATGTGTCTTATAGCTCAACTGGTAAAGAATCCGCCTGCAATGCAGGAGACCCCGGTTCGATTCCTGGGTCGGGAAGATTCACTGGAAAAGGGATAGGTTACCCATTCCAGTACTCTTGGGCTTCCCTGGTGGTTCAGCTGGTAAACAGTCTGCCTGCAACGTGAGAGACCTGTGTTCAATCCCTGAGTTGGGAAGATCCCCTGGAGACGGGAACAGCTACCCACACAGTATTCTGGCCTAGAGAATTCCATGGATTGTCCATGGGGTTGCAAAGAGTCAGACATGACTGAGCAACTTTCATGTGCAAGACAGATCAGGCCGGGGCGGGATGGGGTGGTGATGCTGAGCTTCTTCAGTGTTGTACTACTTCCATAAAGTAGACTTTATGAATTGTACACTTGCAGTTTTGTTTTTGACCTATTGTTCTCTATCCTTCAGTTGTTCTATTAATTTGATAGTATATGGTTTCAGCCAAACATTTGTTCCAAATTCTGCCAGATGAAGGGCATGTCTCCAGACCAAAACTCTTCCCAGGAATCCTCCAAAGTAAGCAGAGCTTCATCCACTCAGCCCCCAGCCACTGCACTGTTTCCCTAGGGGCCTTTGGAAGCTGAATGGAGTCCCTTGGTGAACCCCAGCTTAGCTCATGTCAAGACTCTGTGTGTGTGTCTCTCTGTGATGAGGAGCATCCACGGGCAATTCTGTGACCAGCTCAGGGGCAGAAACACAGGTCAGACAGAAGCAGCGGGTTAGGAACCAGATCTGAGTATTGGAAAGTGAGTACCAAACTTGTGGGGTCAACTCCTTCCCTTGTGGGATGAGTGTCTTCCTTCAGGCGCTATGCAGGCCTTTCACCGCAAAGGCATTCACATTCCCTTCAGTCTGCTTTTGTAATGCCCGGGGGATTTGCTTGAGTATAGAGGTCACTGTCTGCAACAATTAAGCTTTAAAGTTAATTCCCAAGATAAATAGAGCAAATTGACACCACTTTGGTTATAATTTTTCTTGCTTTCAAACTCCAAAAGACAACAGTGAACCAGCTGCCAGACTTGGTTCCTGGAAATTCAAGAAACATAGGCATTTTATTTTCTACCTTTCTAAATGAGGCAATTTAGGGCTGTCAGAAACAACAAAATCCATGTAAAAGTCTTAATTTTACAATTTTGCTGGCATTTCTGAGAGGACAGAGAACCTTTGTTTCTTTTTCTTTTCTTTTTTTTTTTAAGCTATATAAGTAGTGGTTTCTTTTTAAACTGGGATGATACAGGGTTGTAATCTTTTTAATTCAGACTTTGCAGCAGGAAAGCTGGGCTCACTTGTGAGCTGTATTATTCAGTAACACACTCTGCATGGAACAGGGAAAGTAAATAACTGAACACATACTTTATAATTACATCCGGAGGGAATTCAGAGCTGCGGCAGGGAGCGGAGTTTGGGGGCCTGGGGCGGCAGCTGCAGTTTCTGGCCTCTCCCCCCCACATGCTGAAAGCATGGGAGGGATCTAGAGGTCCCAGCAGAAACCCCAGTAGTGAGGGGAATTGAGGTGCACAGAGCAGAAAGTGAAGGTTCTGTCTCTCTGGGCCCGCTGGGGCAGGAAAATAATGAGGATTTATAGACTAAAACGTGCACCTACTCAGGGACTCCACAGATTCACTCCCGTTTTCCTAGGTGGTGTTTAGGACACCTCAAAATTTCAATAACGTTGCTGAGGGAAATGATTCCATGGTCAAATAAACTTGAAAAAGATGTATACTAGATTCCCTGCTGGACAATCAAAAGTCATGTTAGCACAGCCAACGCTATGAGAGGTCCTATAGGAGAGACATCTGTTTAACCCCATCTTCCCATTTCTATTTCGATTTTTTCAGCTGTAAAGTTCTATAGGTTCTTGCTGGCCAAGCAGTTTCTGCTTTCCAAACTAGTTCATTCAATGACAGAGAAAACTGTGATAATTCAGATTTTAAAGATTGGATTATACCACACTCAAGCTAGAGGGATTTAGTTGTTCTCATTGGAGAAGGAAATAGTGACCCATTCCGGTATTCTTGCCGGAGAATCCCATGGACAGAGGAGCCTGGCAGTCTACAGTCCATGGAGTTGCTAGAGTCAGACCAGACTTAGCGACTAAACCATTGTCCATGTAAACTGACAGGGTGTCATAATTTAACTCTGGTAACCCGAACTTTCAATTGTCATGCTGTTACTCATCAGCTGTGTGACCTGGGCTTTCACTTAACCTCGGTTTCTCCAGTTTTGATCTTTGAATTAAAAATCTTTTCCAGCTCTAAAACTTGTCCTTGGTGGGAGATTGAAGGGAGTATTGATTAGAGACTTTCTTTCAATAGTTCATCCAGCTGTTAATTGCTTTCCCACTGTTCCATCATAGAATCTGTTCATTAGAAAAGTAATACCAGATATTGAAGTTGTTGGAAAACCAAAGATTAATGAGCAGTTACTATGTGCCAGACACTGTTGTATGAGTTTCACTTGTGTTAGCCCCAAGGCCAAACCACACCAAAGCCCATTTCTCTGTGAGCCCAGGAACCTAGAAAGGACACGTTTAATTAGTCAAATGTGGAACAAGTATAAAATCTACTACCTCTTCCTGAAGGATCAACCAGCCAAGTTCCCAGTCCTCTAACTTTTTAAAAAGGGGCATGTAAGTGTGTTGCAAAGCACAACCATTGCAATTATCTTGCTTTTCACAGTTTCACAGGTGTGCCCTTTTTGTGTTCTACCAGATTTCTACAGGTTATTTGCAGTGTGCTATAAACCTAGGCATTGATAAGGCAGATCAAACATTTCCTCCTTGTGAGGTGATAGCCTCGTATTGCTTTAACTTTAAACCTCTCTCCAGGGGCCAGTGGACTCTATCTAGGGGTGGGGAGTTGGGGAATAGTCAGTATGTTTACAGAGCATCCCTGAGGCAGGGCGCACTGGTGATGTGAGGACAACTGGAGCCATGGAATGCCATGGCAACTGTACACATGTCGTGTGTACAAGACACAGAATGCCAATGTGTTTTTTAACATCCTGACTCATCTTCTCCAACCCTACCAGTGCGTATGAAGTTACCCCAAGGACAAGTCTGTATTAATCAGGACTCATTTGGAAATGACAAAAGCACAGCTCTAACTAGCTTAAGCAATAAAGGGTGTTTCCTAGTTCCTGTAACTGAAAAGCTAGTCCGTAGTCCCTGAAAAGTTCATGGGTTGCACAGCTTTGGGCACACCTAGATCCAGGAACTCAAGCCATATGATGAAAGTCTCTTTCAACCTCTTTCTCTGTTTCTCTCTCCTGTTCAAAATGTAAGGCCTCATTCTTGTCTACAGCAATTTCCACGATGAGGCCTGGGAAGATGGTCACTTGTATCTCCAGTTTACATAATCCTTGTAGTTTACAGTCCCAGAGGAAGCAAGTACATCTTTCCTTGCACAGCAGTAGCTTAAACTCTGGGACTCAGCTGCCTAGTTACATAGTCTGTCTCTACCACCTAGCTGTGTGGTCTTAGACGAACTACTCTCAGTTCCTTTATCTGTAGTGAAAGTCATTCAGTCGTGTCTGATTCTCTGTGACCCCATGTACTATATAGTCCATGGAATTCTCCAGGCCAGAATACTGGAGTGGGTAGCCTTTCTCTTCTCAGGCGATCATTCCAACCCAGGGATCAAACCCAGGTCTCCTACATTGCAGGCGGATTCTTTACCAGCTGAGCTATCAGGGAAGCCCTCCTTTATCTGTGGCGAGATGATAATAGTATCAATCTTTTGAATTGATGTGAGGATTAAATGCATCTGAAGTATTTAGAGCAGTTCTCGGCACAGAGTAAGTACTCAATAAATGCCAGTATTCGGAGAGGATCTTCATTAGAAGAGTTGGCTAAGCTGATCTTATCTGCTATCTCTGGAGAAATCAGTGTGGGAGAGCAAATGAAGCAGTTTGATTGGCCAGACCTGAGTCACATTTCCATCCCTGTGCCCTGGGGAGGGCAGTAACCAAATCACAGTGAGTCATGGAGAAGTCATTTCCAAGGAAGGACTGGTGGGCTGACAAATGGCATGTGTCCACGCCAGACCAACACCTGGTCCAGACCTGACTAGGACAGGAAAGAAACGGTTGGCTCAGCCCTGATCTCCGGTGTGATTTGGGATGAAGTTGAATTACCAGCATGAATTACTTACATTAAATCTTAATGGAGCCTGGGGCCTTAATGTACCCCAGAGTGGAAGCATCATCCCCCTCACTGTCTCAAAACAGGACCCATCTACATGTCTTGATTCCAGCTGGATAGCAGCTTGGTTACCCAGCCTTGAACTCCTGGTCCTAAATACATCTGGGACACTCCGTGAACATCATTTTGCTTGGCCATGGCCCTTACACAGCCTGGTCTGGATTCTGTTCCAGTGGCTCCTGTGGATCACCCACGCTACTACCCACTGTTGCTGCCTGAAACCCCTTGGCACCTTGCCTTACCTACTGGTTTGGTTGGTACTCTCTGAATGGGCATGTGATTCATTAGCCAGCTAGAGAAGTGGTACTGACCACACCTCAGTTTGGGCTTTCCAAGGGACGCCAGTGGTAAAGAACCCACTTGCCAGTGCAGGAATGTAAGAGACATGGGTTCGATCCCTGGGTCAGGAAGATCCCCTGGAGGAGAGCATGGCAACCCACTCCAGTATTCATGCCTGGAGAATCCCGTTGACAGAGGAGCCTGGGGACTACAATTCACGGGGTCTCGAAGAGTCGGACGTGACTGAAGCGACTTATCATGCATGCGCACCTCAGCTTGCTGCATCCTAAGATGTTGTGTCTTGGATATCCTGGGGCCAGTTTTCTCATGGTTTCACCTCTGTCCCCGAATTTCTTCTTGTGTTGCCCCAAATCCCAACATGTGCTGGCCCCATTTTGACAAGATCAGGCTACACCTTATTTCTCAATGACCTTGCTCTCACAGCTGTATTTGCAATGCTGTCTCTTCTCTTCTTTCAGGGCTCTGGCTATTACTCAGAAACCTCTTTTTATGTCCCCAACCATCTTACTGGGTAACATAATTTAAAAATTTTCTCTTGAAGAGAGGATCATTTTTAATGCCTTAGCCTAGGGCAGTTATGTGGAGGCAAACGGGAGGTGCAATAAGCTTGAGTCTCCATAAATGGCCTCTTGGGTAGGGTGGAAAGTTCTAGATTCAATATGCATGCATTAGCAGACAACTGGTTCTGAAGCTCGCTAATAAATCACATTTTCGTGTCAGTGAGTAGGTATTTATTTTACAATTAATGATTCCCCAAATACAAGAACTTCTAAAGAGCAGATAAAAGCAGCTGCAAATGTGGTCTCGGAATAAATATCAAGAAAGGAAACACAAGCAGCCTGTGGAGTTCCAGCTGCTATCCCCCCAACGCTTATCAGCTTTCTTACGGTCAGGCACATTTTGAAGTTGGAAGGCACATTTCCAACAGCTCTTCCCCTTATACATGATTCTTGAAATATTACAGACATTCTGGTTCCTATCAAAATAGTAGTCACCGTCACCAAAATAATTCACTTCCTCCTTTTCCTCTGTTCTCCCTCTGGCCCCTCTTTGGCATCTGCAGCCTCCATCCTGATGCTCAAGATGACAAACCCCAATTGTGGGGAATCTGTGACACTACACACTCTAACATGAGCCGAGTGGGGCCAAGGTTAGTCTGTGATTTATGTGATTGCTCTGTTTGCCGGGGCAAGCGAGGCTTTCTCAATCCCACACCTTTAATCCTTGCCTCCGCCAGACCAGTCGCATTTCCATCTTATTGTTGCAGCTGCAGTGCGTTCCTTGAAATGAAACTGCAGTTTTCCAGGGATGGTAATTCCATCTTCCTGAGCTGATTCAAAGATTAAACAGAGTGCTTTAGAGACTGTATTCTCGGCAAGCACCAAGGGCAATCAAAAAGTGGTGTTTGGGCCAACAACAATACAAATTTCAGATGGAAAGGGGGACTCAAGAAAAGCCCTTAAAATTAGAGGTATTGGAATGAGTGTAGATTTTTGACATTGAATGCTATGGGAACTGCCTTCTACAGCATAAAATGCTAAGGATTTTATGTCACTATTTCTTCAAAACTTGGGTCTCTCAGACAAATGACTGAGTGAAGCATTCAGTGCTGTTCTGCTACTAATCTGCTTATTGATCTTGAGAGCTGTGAATTTTTTTGCAGAATATTCACACTTTGCTCTTTAAATTTTCAATGTGCCTTATGTCTTGTCATACTGCAGGTCTGGATGCTTTACTTTGTTGTTTTTAACTGAAATATAAATGACTGCTAACTTTAAGCCTGCCAGAAAACTTAGGATTATTGAGCCAAAAGATGGATAAAAACTTTGTTTTGGGAACTGTCAAAAAGCCATGGCAGTCTGGTGCATAGGGAGAGATAGCAATCAGAATCTGAAGGGTGGGGACTTCCCAGGTGGTCCCCTGACTAAGACTTGACGCTCCCAATGCAGGGGACCCAGATTCCATCCCTGGTCAAGGAATTAGATCCCACATGCCACAGCTAAGAGCTCTCATGCCTCAGCTAAAAATCCTGGGTTGCCACCCCTAGGACCGGGTTCAGTCAACTAAATAAATATTTTTTTTTTTTAAAGAATCTGATGGATAGTACGTCTTTGAAGATTACCTGCTCTCTCTGGCCAATCTGACCTTCTGGTGGCTACCCTGGAGAAGGTTTGGAATATTTGGACACTCTGGCAACACCGTTCTCATTGCAGGACTACCTACCAGCGGACTCGAGCTTTGAAAGACTTTTATGAGCAGTGCGTCTCCTGGTCGCTTCCATTGTCCCTCTCCACTGTGTCAAGACCAGAGGGTTTTGTCCTCTTCCTTCTGGTCGGTTTCACATCATGTCACCCATTAGCGACAATCCTGGGGCATGTTATGGCCCCAAGGCTCATCTTTTAGAAGGAACTTTCCCAGCTTCCACTTCCCTGGGGGAACGGAAAGCTGGGTTCACCCCCATTCTCTTGAACTCTCACAGCCTCTCACTGCACCTACTGCTTTCTACAGGCCTGACTTCTAATCCTGACCTTCCCTCTTTTCAACCATTTGACCCTGAGCCAATCACTTAAACTCTTTGTCCCTCAGTTCTGGCTTTTAGAAGGACTGCTGCCTACCAAGTATGATGTAAAGTTCTCTTCCCCCAACATAAACTCTCCCTCCATGCCCTAGATTCAGTCTGTAGTGACTCAGTTCTTTGTCTGTCCACCATGCCCCCGCCCCACCCCCCAGCCCTTATTTCTTTTTAAAGAATCTTGTGAAGAAATCCATTGGTTCCTGAATAGGTTGTTGAAAGATGAAAATAGTGGTTTCATGAGCCATCTGGGCTTTTGGAAGAGGAGAAAGTATGCATTAAAAAAAGCAAGGATCCCCAAGAAATAAACGATACTAACTTCACAGCTCTGCCCAGGGCTGCCTGCTTACACAACCTTGTCATTTCTTTTTCCTGTGTACATGAAGTCTTTATATAACCAGATAGCATAAGCAGAAATTCAATTTAGCAGAGAAACAGAAGCAGATAATGTTTGTTTATTGACAAGGAAAGCAATCAGCCTTTGTTCCCTAACGTATTAAACAGACAAGGGTTCTTCTCCCTGATGTCCAAACTGCCGCCAGAGGAAGCAAGATGTGGGAGGCCTGCCGAGGGAGGGGAACACTCCCTGGAGTTTTCAGGGGCAATAAACTGGGACTGGCAGCATTCTGGGACTTCCCTGGTGGTCCAGTGGTTAAGAATTCTCTTGCCAATGCAGGGGGACACAGGTTTGATCCCTGGCCCAGGAAGATTCCACAATCTGGGGCAACGAAGCCTGCTCGCCACAACTACTGAAGCCCCTGTGCTCTAGAGCCTATGCTCTGCAACAGGAGAAACCTCCACTGGGAGAAGCACTGAAATGATAAAAAAAAGCCTGTGTCCAGCAACAAAGACCCAGTACAGACCAAAAAACACAAAAAAACCAGCATCTTGGTCTTCATGCTTCCTTTTTTTTTTTTTTTTTTGACATGAACTCTTTGGGCCCTCCAATCTCCATGAGCCCCATAAGACAAATCTTTCAGGGCACCATGGATGGTTTTAGTGGTAGGGTTTTTCTTTTTTTATATATATCATGAATCTAAACAACTTCCAACGGAGAAGACATTGGCAACCCACTCCAGTACTCTTGCCTGGAAAATCCCACGGACGGAGGAGCCTGGTAGGCTGCAGTCCATGGGATCGCTAAGAGTCAGACATGGCTGAGCAACTTCACTTTCACTTTTCACTTTCATGCATTGGAGAAGGAAATGGCAACCCACTTCAGTATTCTTGCCTGGAGAATCCCAGGGACAGAGGAGCCTGGTGGGCTGCCGTCTATGGGGTCGCACAGAGTCGGACACGACTGAAGCAACTTAGCAGCAGCAGCAGCAAACAACTTCCAAAGGGAAGTAAAGAAAAAGAACTGGTTAGCTCAACATAAAACCATTAACCATTCCTCCAAATTCTCTTCCATCACTGTCAACACACACACATGTTGTTGCAAAGCTGTGATCTGTGTATACACACAATTTCACGTTATGTTTTTTTCACTGAACTGTATTCCACATATACATCTCCATGACTTGGCTGATACTCCAAACTTAAAATTTTTAATGGAGGGTATTCCATCTTGTTCCGACTTAGACTACAGGACCATTCATTCGCCTATCATGGAACTCCAGATAGTTTCAGCCCATTGAGAATCAATCTTTGTTTGAGTAAATATCCCTCGGTTTCCTGGGCCATTTTTGTAGGGTGTGCTAGGTTTTAAGCTTATTTGTTTGTTTCTATGATTTCTTCTGTCACAGTTCTCACTTTGCGTTTGAGGATGTCGTTTCTAGAGGTGGTTGCTTTAAAAATGATCCTGTTGTCTAGCTATCAGTGCATTCAGTGTCCTGAAATGTAATCAGGACCTACTCTAAAAAGCAAACAATTCAAGTGTTGCCACCTGTTGATGCACAATTCATTACACTTGTTTCACTGGGGCTCTGCTGAAGATCAGCATAAAAGGAAGAGAAAATTTATTATAATTCCCACAAACTTAATCCCCAGACTTATTAACATAAAATTTGCATTTTCCTGTTCTTTTTGTTATGTTAGACCTTCTTCTAACATGGGTCATTGATTGTAAGCTAGTATAAATTTTGCTTCATTACAATTTGCATTAGATGTATTTAAAACCTTTCCATTTGATCAAGGCTCCACATTTTTTTTTAATTTAAAAGTTCCAAACATCAAACATTTTGAAAACCCATGGATGGTATGGATCCTAGTGCTCTAAGTGAAATGATGTCAGCAAACAGCCAGAGTTTGTCCATCCTCAGCGGAACCAATTTTCGCTAATTCAAAGATGAAAAATAGCTTCCATATTTCATAGAAAGAGTTCTACTAATAACCATAATAGAGGAGCAGTTACTTTTCTTCAGACTTTAAGAACAAATGAGAATGTGTGCATTAAGAAAATAGGCAAACAGCATGCACTTTGTTAAACCATAATTTATATCAGTCAAAGAGGGAGAACTAAGAACCCAATAGTTTGTAACCAAGATTTTATAAATACTATTCCTCTAAAATATTCAGCTGAATAATACATTCTAACCACAGCCCTCACTCGTCAACCGGGAATGCCTTATATGTAGTAGAAGGTCAATAAATGAATTCCTGAATCACTTCATTTTTTGATTTGTTCATTCTTCATTCATTCAGTACTTTTTGAGCTTTTACCATGTACCAGGTTCAGAACTATGTGCTTGGGAATAACAAGATGAATAAATAACAGTCTCTCGCCATCTATCTAAAGTAGAAATTAGAAAATTCGAGTTACAAAGTGTTTGATCGTAGGGAATAGAAAATAGACTAATTGTAGTGCAAACATTACACATGTTTATATCGTCTCACTTAACAAGAAGGGTAGAGGAAGCTCTACCCTTCACATTTGGCCACCCGATGTGTAGAGCCGACTCATTGGAAAAGACTCTGGTGCTGGGAAACATTGAGGGCAGAAGGAGAAGAGAGGCAATAGAGGATGAGATGGTTGGATGGCATCATCGACTCAATGGACATGAATGTGAGCAAACTCCGGGAGATGGCGAAGGACAAGAGGCCTGGTGTGCTATAGTCCGTGGGGTAGCAAAGAGCTGGACACAATTGAGTGGCTGAACAACAACAACAGTGGTTCCTGGGATGATTTGGTGACTCGGTGAAGATGACTGTCATAGAATCTGGCTTTTCAGAGCAAAAAGAAGGGAGAAAGCAATACCAGCAAGCTCTCCAAGTTCTCTTCTTTTGTTTTTTTTTTTTTTTTTAATCAGGAATCAAATCTTGTCCCAGAAGTACCCCAGCAGACTCATACTTACGCCTTCTTTAGTCAGACCCCTAGCTGGAAGGAAGACCTCCCAACCTCCATAGAGTGAGAGAGAAAGGGAGAAGTGTATTGGTTTGCCGGAAGGGCTCCCAGATCCCCAGCTAACACTCTCTACTGCTGCAGGAACCTGGGCTTGTACGAAGTTCTGTCAGGGACTGTGGCAACTTCAAGAGTCAAAATGCAGTGTATTCTTTCATTCAGTAAAGATTAATTTGAGGATTTTCTCTGGGCTGGATCCTGATGATAGAGCTGTGAAGACAAACACAATTCCTTGGAGAACTTAAAGTATGGAATTAAAAATATTAATAGATGATGAACCAGATAGATGATGAATTTGTCATCTGTGAATAGATGAATAGATATGATGAATTTATCACCATCAGACTCTAATGACCAGGGACTTCCCTAGTTGTCCAGTAGCTAGGATGCCTCACTCCCAATGCAGGGGGCCTGGGTTCAATCCCTGGTCAGGGAACTGGATCCCACATGCTGTAGCTAAGAGTCCATATATCACAACTGAAAGATCCTGCATGCTGCTACTAAGGCCCAGCTCAGCCAAATAAATACTTTTTTAAAATTACTAATGACCCCATTAGGATTTAACCCCAAATCCGACCTTGCCAGGCCCCACTGATCCAGAGACAACCTTACCAAATTGCTATAGGTGGGATTCTTTTCATCTGATACAGACACCCATCCACTCAAGCCACTGACCCATTTCAAGAGTGTGTTTCAAACACAAGGGTTACAATCAGTTCAGTTCACTCGCTCAGTCATGTCTAACTCTTTGCAACCCCATGGACTGCAGCACAACAAGCTTCCCTGTTCATCACCAGCTCCCAGAGTTTACTCAGACTCATGCCCATCGAGTCAGTGATGCCATCCAGCCATCTCATCCTCTGTCATCCCCTTCTCCTCCTGCCTTCAATCTTTCCCAGCATCAGGGTCTTTTCCAATGAGTCGGTTCTTTGCGTCAGGTGGCCAAAGTATTGGAGTTTCAGCTTCAGCATCACTCCTTCCAATGAATATTCAGGACTGATTTCCTTTAGGATGGACTGGTTGGATCTCCTTGCAGTCCAAGGGACTCTCAAGAGTCTTCTCCAGCACCACAGTTCAAAAGCATCAACTCTTCAGTGCTCAGCTTTCTTTATAGTCCAGCTCTCACATCCATACATGACTACTGGAAAAACCATAGCCTTGACTAGATGGACCTTTGTTGGCAAAGTAATGTTTCTGCTTTACTTTACTCGAGCTGAATGTGGCTCAGATCATGAAGTCCTTATTGCCAAATTCAGACTTAAATTAAAGAAAGTAGGGAAAACCATTATACCATTCAGGAAGTGACAGATAGATTCAAGGGATTAGATCTGATAGACAGAGTTCCTGAAGAACTATGGATGGACATTCGTGACATTGTACAGGCAGCAGTGATGAAGACCATCCCCAAGAAAAAGAAATGCAAAAAGGCAAAATAGTTGTCTGACGAGGCCTTACAAATAGCTGAGAAGGGAAGAAAAGCAAAAGACAAGGAGAAAAGGAAAGATATACCCATTTGAATGCAGAGTTCCGAAGAATAGCAAAGAGAGATAAGAAAGNCCAATTGAGCTATTTTAAATCCTAAAGATGATGCTGTGAAAGTGCTGCACTCAATATGCCAGCAAATTTGGAAAACTCAGCAGTGGCCACAGGACTGGAAAGGTCAATTTTCATTCCAATCCCAAAGAAAGGCAATGCCAAAGAATGTTCAAACTACCGCACAATTACAATCAGGCCTCTCTGCAATTTCACAGGCATGCTCTCTGCAGGCTGCTTGTATTCCACTGGTACCTCCCAGCTGTTGACACTGTCTTAGGGACCCAGGCACTCACAAGGCAGATCAGTTTTGTCACGCAAAATTGTTGCCCTTTGTTGTGCTAACTGCAGCCTCTCGCCCTGTCTCTCCAGTGACCTGAGGATGTGGGCCGGCAGTGAGCGTGGCTGCGGGCCAGCACAGGAGTCTGGGGGGCTTACTTGGTGTACGCTGGTGACGTGGACAAACTGGAGCTGCTGGAAAAATCAGAGAGCAAAGCCTCAGCCCTGGGAAAAATCGTCAATGGACCTCGCCAGGCCTGAACAACGGCTGGGCCACTTGTGGCAACATAAAAGGCCAACATCCCGGCCATGAGTAATGTGCTCTTGGCAGCTGTTAAAAGGGGCCTAAAACCCCACTGGCTCCCGGACCCAGCCGGACGGGCCAGGTGCAGGCTGACAGGAGAGCTGTGTTGATTCTAAAGGCCAGAGATGTTATTTTGAGGTTTGACTGTTTATGTCTCATTACTGCTAATTTCCATGAGTTTGCAGGCCTGGGTCTGTCAGCCCCATCTCTGGTGGAGAAATCCATTTACACATGAAGGCTATTCACTAACCCGTCCCCACCCCCCAGGTTTTGTTTGATGACAATCATTTCTGGGAATACAGTCTTTGTATGGAGGTTTCTCAAGCAATTTGGGTTTGTGGCCCCTTCTCCCCCAACGTCTCTTACTGGGTATGAGCAGGGCTGGCCTGGGATTCATTTAAACAGCATTTATACCTTCTACCCTCCCCTTAGAGTGCTTGTGACTATTAAGACAGGAGCCTCTGTAAATACATAAATAGTATTAAGTTTCTCTTCTACAGTTAGAAAATTCCAAGGGAAAGGATCAGATCAATAAGACAAAGAATATGCAACATGGAGGATTAAATTTGAGAAGAAATGTGCAGGTGACAAAGAGCCCTCGTTCCCTGGGTACTTCTGGTCCATTCCCCATGCTGCCCTTTGACCCTGTGGATTCTCATCCCATGTAGCCCCTTCCTGGATGTAACCCTTCTGACAAGTGTTTTTTTTTAATATAGAAAATTATAAACATATACAAAGGAAATCAAATAGTATAAAGAACGCTTTTGTACCGGTTACATGCTGCCGTTTTTAGCTTATGTATACCTCTCCTCTCCTCCCCCCAACTCCATTCTTGTTTTTTTCACAGCTTTTAAAGTAAACTTTATATGTATTGAAATGCACCACTCTTAGCTATACAAGTTTGACAAATGGATACACCACCCATGTAACTTATAGCCCATCACAGTATAGAATTTCCAGGTTCCCAGAAAGTTCCCTGGTGTACCTTCCCATTCAATCCCCCCAGGCAACCATTGTTCTATTATTTTTTTTTTTTCTTAAACCTTAGTGGGTTTTTTTTTTTTTTTTTTTTTTTTTTTTTTTTTTTTTTGTCAAGATTTTT
>SJYA01001962.1:577116-592854 GCA_006410615.1 Neotragus moschatus | reverse complement strand
TTTTTTTTTTTTTTTTTTTTGGCGTGTTTTAGAACTGGCAAAGATTTTTCTGATCTGTGTCCTATCTCTGAACTCTCTTCTCTGTTTCCTAAGACAAGAGCCAGCTTATCTGCTGAGACAATAAACCTTCATCCATCCATTGATTTGTGCCAGTGGATGGATTTGTTGATGCCCTCAAGTCAAGTCTAGCCATTTCACAGAGGTCTTTGGTGATATAGACAGTAAACCCAAAGGGTCTTTCTTCCAAGGTGAGCTCTTGTGTCTAGTTGGGTTGGAAGAGACAACACTTATTCCCTTGGGCCTACTGTGTGTGGTGCTAGCCAGGGAGGAATACAGGATTTGTACACTGATACACAGGCACATCTTTGCTTGTGAACACTCTCTAGTTCCTCCCATCATTACTAGGGTTTAGTTTCACTGTTGTGGGCCCACCTGTTAGACCCAACTCCCCTAACCCTTTCTTCTATTTGGCTGTAACCCTGCTGCTCCCTTTTACTCGAGGTGGGTCCTGGCATGGCAGAAAGGCACCCAGGTACCCTCCTCACACTCCAATTGTAACTTCTGAGGGATGGATTTGAACATTGGAGAATGCCACCAAAACAAAGATTTGGATTTTTTTTTTTCTACAATTGATATTAAGTTGTTTTCTCTGAGGTCCAAAAGCTATCTTTTAACATAGTTCCTGGTCTGATGGTGAAACCGTGCCTCAGCAGAGAGGAAGGAAAATGTGCTGAGCGTCTGTTATGTGCCAGGCTCTCAACCAGCTTCTAGAATAAGTTATAGTAAAAGGTACCCCAAGTAGCTGGCTTCTGTAAATCATTCAGCAGGACTTTGGCTGTTCAGATAAACCAGGGCTCGCTTCAGTGGGGAGAATTGATGACATTGCTATTATTATATCTATAACACGTTGAGCACTCACTATGGCCAGTTGTTTTATATACTTTCTACTAGTGCTTTTGAAGTAATCCATTTTAGTCTGTAAAGGAAAAGAAGGGAACACCATTTATTGCATTTCAGTGTTATAGCTGACATCTTAGGCTGTGATCTAAGTACTATTATTATCCTTTCTTTACAGATGGTGGAACAGAAAAGTAAATGAGTTAATACAGGAAGGTCCTTAGAACAGAGCCTGGCCCACAGAAAGCACTGTATAGAAGTTTCTTATATTGTTATTAGGTAACTAACTCACTCAAGGTTGCCTAGCTAGTTAGGAGTAAATAAGGGGCTTCAAGTAGGTGATCCTTCCTCTACCCAACTCTCTGGGGACGGCTTCTGAGCCCTTGGACCCAGAAGATATGGCGCTAAACTTGACCTCAGTTCCTGGTATTTGGCAAGGGGCTGGTAGGATCTGGGATCTACGGCGAGATAGGAGAGGCTTCTGTTAAGCTGGATGAAGAGCGCACCTCTGGATTCTGCTCCCTGGAAGGATATCTTCATGCTGTTCTCTTAAAAAAGGCTTCGCCTGTGCATCTGCCGGTGGCTCAGAGTCCTGGTCAATTAGGCTGTTAATCACAGATGTGGTCAAGGCAATACCCATAGGAAATCCAATAAATATAAATATTTACTAGGGGCCTTTTATGTGTTGAGGCAATGAAATAGATTCTCAAAAACGTGTGCATTTAAGCAGGTCTCTGTAATAATCCTGACCGTGGCCTCCATGCCCTGGCTGCCATCTGTTTTCTGACTTTGTCTTCTGTTCATCTGTGGTCTGCTTCCTTTGTTCCAGTTGCAGCAGTATGTCGGGTACTAGCCATCTTCCTAGCCCACGGACACAGCAGCTCATGTCCATCTCAGGACCCCTGCAGATGCTCTTCTCAGCCTGGAAAGTTCCTCTCCTAGATCTGCTTGTGGGTGCCTCCTTCCTCTCACTCAGCTCCAAAATCCCCATCCTCAGACAGCCATTCCCATGTCCCCTCTGCTTTTTTCTTTTTCTTTCTTTTTTCTTTTTTTTTTTTTTTTACTACATTTCTCTGTTTATTTCCCACCTAGTGCTAATCTCAAACTGAAATTATTTTATAATTACTGAGGAAGCTGGGCTTCGAAGGTGACACTAGTGGTAAAGAACCCACCCTGCTAATGCAGGAGATGTAAGAGACATGGTTCCATTCCTGGGTCAGGAAGATCCCCTGGAGGAGGGCATGGCAACCCATTCCAGTATTCTTGCCTGGTGAGGCTATAGTCCATAGGATCGCAAAGAGTCAAACACGACTAAAGCGACTTAGCATGCACACAGGAAGCCGGCCTGGGGGCAGATTTAATGCTGAATCCTCTGTGCCTGGGACAGTGATCTCAGTTCATATTTGTCACATGCATGATAGTTAATAATCGTCATTCCATTTGGATAATGCTTAGCTGCCACTCATAGTCCTCTGGTCCTCCCAACAACCAGAGTAGGCAGGGAAGGCAATTACGGTACAGAATGAGATGGTTGGATGGCATCACAGACTCGATGGGCATGAGTTTAAGCAAGCTCCGGGAGCTGGTGAAGGACAGAGAAGCCTGGCATGCTGCAGTCCATGGGGCTGCAAAGAGTCGGACACGACTGAGCAACTGAACTGATGATGACAGAATGAGAAGCCAAGCCTCAGTTACGGAGACTGACGCTACACCTGCTGCGTGTTCCTTGTTTCCTCTTTAAGTTTTTTTGCATCTTTCCTTATATGTCCAGCTCGAGGCTGGAAGCTGTTTATCTGGGGGAAGCTTGCGCTCTGGAGCTTGTTTAGGCTTGTGCCACAGCAGAGAAATAAAAAGTGTATTGGAAACAGCGAATGAAGGCTCTGTAGAACTTTCAGCAGGAGATGTTGAATCGGCTGCTCCCTTGTAGGCCTTTGAAACAGGAAGAATTGTCTTCTACTTTAAACGGTCTCTGGAAAGGCTATCCTAAAATAGGAGTAAAATAGCCCCTATAATCCTTGATTTCTGTTACTGGAAAAGGCAGTATGAGATATCATCAGGGCATTGGGAGTGGGGGAGTACTGCTCATTGGAGAAGAACTGAGTGTATATATGTATGTGTGTGTGTGTGTGTGTGTGGGGATGTTTTCTGCCCTGTATGATGGAATGATGAATATATCCTACCTGGGGACATTTTAAGATTCAGTTTTTAAAATTATATACACACACAGAGAGTCAGTGGTGATTATTATTTGCATTTCAGAAAAATTTCTCCAATGATAAAATAATTATTTTAATATCCGGTAACTTTTGAGTATATTAAATAATATGTCAGGCACTTTTGCATACAGTCTCTCACTCAATGCTCACCACCCCCCTTTGAGATGAGTGTTTTATCTAGACTGTTCCGAGGAGAAGCTAAAAAACTGAGAGAGAGGGCGTAAGGACTTTGCCTAAAGTTACACAGTAAGTGACAGAAATAAATCGGGACCTAAATCCAATGTTCTTTTAAAAATGTAGTCCTGACTAGGGAATTGTCCTGCAACACACAAAATGTAATTCTATCTAGTGAAAGACGTGTGGGTCTTCAATTTTTCAGCACTTTTCCCTTCAGTCAACCACTATATTGTCCTGTGTCACACATCCATCTTTCAGGCACATACTCAGCGTATCAGTACATGTAGCTCTTTCATGCCCCGGAGTGAACAGTGCTGGCTCAAACATCCTGTTTTGAGGACCTGTGTTCAGAAATCTATCCCAGTTAAAGTGAGATGAGGACAGTTTGAAAGAACTAAAAACAACTTGGTACAATTAACATGTCAGTGGCAGCAGCACAAAGTACAGGGTTGAGTAATTTGGGCCTGTGTGAACAAACAGTTGAAATAATTCAAGCTCCTTCCTCTGTGTGTGTCTATACACTCATACACACAAGCCTATCTTGTATGTGTGTTAGTCGCTCAGTCATGTCTGACCCTTAGCCCAACTGAAGCCCGCCAGGCTCCTCCATCCGTGGGATTTTCCAGGCAAGGATACTACAGTGGATTTCCTTCTCCAGGAAGCTCATCTCACAAGCATACTTTTTTGAATTTGTGTTAACAGAGCAATCTATCACTGACATAGTTTTCACCTTAGTCTACTGGATTTCCATTAGAATATCTGGATAGAAAGAAATAAGAATCATAGAATTTCAACACAGTTCCAGCCTGGTGAATCCAGCCTCAGTATTTCTGAGCTAAGGATGGAGAGAGCCTGAAAGAGACTCAAGGTCTTTCGGTGAAGAGAGGCCCCAGCTAACAGTCTGTGGCTGCCAACGACAATGACCGTGAAGGACTCTGTTCTCATTCTTGGACTTCTGTTTGCTCCTAAGCAGAGATATTCGTTTGTGGCTGATGTGGAAGACTCTTTTCCTCAGGTTCAATCTCACTGTGGTGTGGAAAGGGATTTAGTTTAATGCCTGAGTGGGCAAACGTGGTGCAAGGGGCTTGAATGCTGAAATCCCTACGTGAAAAGCTCCTTCCCCAGTATTTCCTTCGCGGCGCTCAGATGCATGTGGACACCTTGTCCCAGGGAGCCTGGATGAGGGCCAGGAGTCTTGCACAGCAAGTGTGGGTGTTGAATCAACATACCTGGTTATGACTCTCCAGGGACTCTTCATTGAAGGTTGTGCAACTCCAGCTAAGAGGATGGGCTTTCCTTACTAGTTTTAACACTGGATTAGCTTTTTAAAAGCAAACAACAGTTTCTTTACTCTCTTTTCAGGACGTTTTTATGTCTTTGTGTCTGGCTGAGTAGTCTTTAGGGAGCGGAGCAAGAATTCTATTAGGCATGGGAAAGTTTCTTCTAATTTTAATGGGCAAGACACTTCATTTGTGGAATATGAAAGAAGTACAAGACAACTACATATACTGTTATTTATTTTATTTTTTTCCTTGTGGGATCTTAGTTCCCCTAGCAGGGATAGAACTCATGACAACTGGACTGCCAGGGACATCCCTATTATTGCATGTGTGAAAAAGAAAGCTTTTATTTGTTTTCAAAATACAAGAGCTGCTTCTGTTCAATGACTTTTTGTTTCTATTTCTGTGTGTTTTTGCATTGACTTGACACCAAAATTTTTATGAGTTTAGGAAACAGTCAAAACTGTTTCTTAGGCTCACATAGCCTTAGTCATCTGAATGAAGTTTTTACCATTTGTCAAGTCACGAGTGGGTTGGGATTCTTCTTTTCCTGTAGTCTCATAGTTCCATATAGAAGGCTTCCTTAAAGTAGCATTCCTGGGCTCTCTCTAGCTCTCTACATTTGGTTTGTTTGGGCATAAGAACTAGGCCTGCATGGCTCAGCCCTTTGGGACTTCAGTATCCTCTTGGCCCAGCTGTCTACAGAGAGCACGTCCTCTGGTCTGCTCTCCATGTAGTATAGTTGCAGGGCACCATCCATCCTTGTCAGGACAGCCCTTGGTTTTCCAGCCCTTCCTGTGACCAGGTAGGTAAGTTTAATTTGGGGGCAATCTGTAAGTCCAGCTTCCCTCATAGCTTAGTTGGTAAAGAATCTGCCTGCAATGCAGAAGACCTGAGTTTGGTTCCTGGGTCAGGAAGATCCCCTGGAGAAGGAACTGGTAACCCATTCCAGTATTCTTGCCTAGAGAATCCCCATGGATAGAGAAGACTGGCAGGCTATAGCCCGTGGGGTTGGGCTTCCCTGGTGGCTCAGACAGTAAAGCGTCTGTCTGCAATGCAGGAGACCCGGGTTCTATCCCTGGGTTGGGGAGGTCTGCTGGAGAAGGAAATGGCAGCCCACTCCAGTATTCTTGCCTGGAAAATCCCATGGATGGCGGAGCCTGGTAGGCTATGGTCCATGGGGTCGCAAAGAGTCAGACACGACTGAGAGACTTCACTTTCACTTTCTTTCTTTGTAACTCCACTGTGGTCACACTTGTAAAGCCACGTTCACTAATCCAGCCTTACTAGTGGTCAAGACAAAAGTTTTGATCTTCAACTAACTGTCATGTCTATCACTCAGTCTCTGTGTTTTAAACTCAGACAGGAGGAAAAGGCTCAGTTCTCTAAAATATTCACTGGTGGCTCAGGTGGTAAAGAATCAGCCCTCAATGTGGGAGATCTGGGTTCGATCCCTGGGTAGGGAAGATCCCCTGGAGAAGAAAATGGCTACCCATTCCGGTATTCTTGCCTGGAGAATCCCATGCCAAGGGAAGGAGCCTGGCGGGCTACAGTCCATGCGTCCTAAAGAGTCGGACACAACTGAGCAACTAACACTTTTTCACTGTATCTAAAACATCAACAGATATGATGTTATATAGGCAAATTCTTAACTATAAACAAATTCTTAACTCATCTTTTTGGACTAGGAGTAATTTATTGGTCAATATTTCCAGGTTAGATAGCACAGCAATAAACTATAAGAAGAATGAGTCATTTAGGTTTAAACTTCATCTTCATTTTTTATTTTATTTGCTTTCATTTAAAAATACATGCCTTTTGGGACTTCCCTAGTGGTCAAGAAGTTAAGATTCCATGCTCCCAGTACAGGGGGCCCAGGTTCCATGCCTGGTCAGAGAACTAGATCCCACATGCTGCAACTAAGTGTTCACACACCACAGCTGAAGATCCCATGTGCCACAACTAAGGCCTGTGCAGCCAAATAAATACATAAATAAAAATAAGCATTAAAAAAGAAATGATGTTTAAAATAAATACGTTCCCTTTGTACATAATTTGGAAAAGGTGGAAAAGTAGGATAAATACTCTTATAAGACCAACACTCAAAATATACTGAAACCAATGTTTCGGTATATTTACTTTAAGAATATTTTCTATGTGTAATTAATATACCCATATAGCAGCCTTAGTCATTTTGTAAGGGAGGTGATATGTTATTGATATATATTATTGATCATATCCAAGGGCAGAATTTTGACCTAACTATTAGTTGTAATCCATCTAATGTGTCTGTACTTAGGGAGATTTAAACTTAGAACTTCAGGATGACGACAAAATAATTTGTTGAGAAGGCCTAAGCCCACTCTTTTCTTTTTTTTTTTTTATTTCATTAGAATATGGTTGATTTACAATGTTGTGTTAGTTTCAGATGTACAGCAAAGTGAGTCAGTTCTACATATGCACTCTTTTTTAGATTCTTTTCCCAGATAGGTCTTTATAGAGAATTGAGTAAAGTTCCTTGTGTGGTACAGTAGGTCCTTATTTATGGTACCCCACTCCAGTACTCTCGCCTGGAAAATCCCATAGATGGAAGAGCCTGGTAGGCTGCAGTCCATGGGATCGCTAGGAGTTAGACACGACTGAGCGACTCACTTTCACTTTTCACTTTCATGCATTGGAGAAGGAAATGGCAATCCACTCCAGCGTTCTTGCCTGGAGAATCCCAGGGACGGGAGAGCCTGGTGGGCTGCCGTCTCTGGGGTCGCACAGAGTCGGACACAACTGAAGCGACTTAGCAGCATGTATAGTAGTGTGTATGTATCAATACCAGTCTCTCAATTTATCCATCCCCCCCTTACCCCCTGGTAACTATAAGTTTGTTTTCTGTAACTCTGTTTCTGCAAACCCACTCTTGGCAAAGATAATTGGAGTTTACTTAAAGATTAAATGCAACAAGCTACACAAAGTTGAACAGTGTCATCTAACTCCAGTCCCTCGTTCTTCCTCAGAAGGAATGAGTCCTAACTTTCTCCAGTGTGTTCTTCCTTCTGCAGTCTGCAAAACTGCTGGTGACCTGCTGCCTTGCTGCGTGTGGGCATTTTCAGGAGCCTGGTCATGTTTCTGAAACAGGAAGAGGAAAAGGCACAAATGTCAAAAGAAAGAAGAGGGGGACACAGCTGCAGAGAAAAACAGGATATGGACAAATACTGGTTAGAACCAACATGGCCCAAGATGGTGGAAGATTCGACTTCCAGCAGGCTTTGAGCCTCACTATATGTTCATTATAATATGTTAGCATATGCTAAAGGGCACACCCACCAGCGCCATGACAATTCTGAGGCTGACAATAGAAGGCCAGAAGTGGGCAGTGGTCCAATTCGTGGAAAGCCCCTCCTATCCTCTAAAATAGTGTTCCTTTACAAAGTTACAATGTTCCTGGTAAGTATGAAATTACTGTTGTTGTTCAATCGCTCAGTTGTGTCTGACTCTTTGCAACCCCATGGACTGCAGGCTTCCCTGTCCTTCACTGTCTTCTGGAGTTTGCTCAAATTCATGTCCATTGAGTCTGTGATGCTATCCAATCATCTTATTCTTGGTCATACCCTTCTCCTCCTGCCCTCAGTCTTTCCCAGCATCAGGGTCTTTCCCAATGACTTGGCTCTTCCCATCAGGTGGCCAAAGTATTGGAATTTCAGCTTCAGCATCAGTCCTTCCAATGAATATTCAGGATTGATTTCCTTTAGTATTGACTGGTTTGATCTCCTTGCAGGCCAAGGGACTCTCAAGTCTTCTCCAGCACCCTCATTTGAAAGTGTCAGTACTTCAGTGCTCAGCCTTCTTTATGGTCCAACTCTCACATCCATACACAATTACTGGAAAACCCATGGCTTTGACTAGATGGACCTTTGTCAGCAAAGTGATATCTCTGCTTTTTAATATGCTGTCTAGGTTTGTTATAATTTTCCTTCCAAGGAGCAAGGGTCTTTTGATTTTATGGCTGTGGTCACTATCTACAGTAATTTTGGAGCCCAAGAAAATAAAGTTTGCCACTGTTTCCATTGCTTCCGCATCTATTTTCCATGAAGTGATGGGACTGGATGCCATGATCTTAGTTTTTTGAATGTTGAGTTTTAAGCCAGCTCTTTCAGTCTCCTGTTACACTTTCATCAAGAAGCTGTTTATTTCCTCTTCACTGTCCTCTATAAGTGTGGTGTCATCTGCATATCTGAGGTTATTGATATTTCTCCTGGCAATCTTTATTTTAGCTTGTGCTTCATCCAGCCCGGCATTTTGCTTGATATACTCTGCACATAAATTAAATAAGCAGGGTGACAGTATACAGCCTTGACATACTCCTTTCCCAAGTTTGAACTAGTTCATTGTTCCATGTCCACTTCTAATTGTTGTTTCTTGACTTGCATACACGTTTCTCTGGAGGCAGGTAAGGTGGTCTGGTATTCCCATTTCTTTAAGAATCCAGCCCATAAAAACTAAAAACCCCACACTCGCTCTCACCTTCTTAGAACCATTGCATTCATCCTATGGAATGTATTTCTGTTTAAAAAAAAGTGAAAGATACTTGCTCCTTGGAAGAAAAGCTGTAACGAACCTAGACAGCATATTGAAAAGCGGAGACATCACTTTGCTGACAAAGGTCCATATAGTCAAAGCTGTGGTCTTTCCAGTAGTCATGTATGGATGTGAGAGTTGAATCATAAAGAATGCTGCTGCTGCTGCTGCTAAATCGCTTCAGTAGTGTCCGACTCTGTGCAACCGGACTGCCACCCACCAGGTTCCTCCGTTCAGGGGATTTTCCAGGCAAGAGTACTGGAGTGCGGTGCCATTGCCTTCTCTGAAAGAATGCTGAGTGCTGAATAATTTGATGCTTTGAACAGTGGTGTTGGGGAAGACTCTTGAGAGTTCCTTGGACAGCAAGGAGATCCAACCAGTCCATCCTAAAGGAAATCAGTCCTGAATATTTATTGGAAGGACGATGCTGAAGCTGAAGCTCCAATACTTTGGCCACCTGATGGGAAGATCCAAGTCATTGGAAAAGACCCTAATGCTGGGAAAGACTGAAGGCAGGAGGAGAAGGGGATGGCAGAGGATGAGATGGTTGGATGGCATCACCGACTCAATGGACATGAGTTTGAGCAAGCTCCGGAAGATGGTGAAGGACAGGGAAGCCTGTTGTGCTGCGGTTCATGAGGTCGCACAGAGTCAGATACGACTGAGCAACTGAACAACAAAAACCTCTTTACTATGGCTCACTTTCCAAGGACCCTCACTCAGCAGCCCATTCCAGGGGCTTTCCGGAGCCCTGGGGTGTGACCGTTCTCTTGTCCCTGCTTCTCCTGCAGCTCTTCAGCTCTCTGCTTCCCTTACTGAGTGCAGTGGCTGGCTGCTAAGCTCTCCCCAGGAGGCTATGCACCTGTGCTCTCCCTGGGGCTGCGATCTCTCTGTCCAGTCAGTTTTCTCTTGGCCACTGTAACCAAGGGGAGGACATCTTAAAGACGTGGAGAGACTCATTTCTCTGGAGTCTGAGTTAAAGAAGGACACCCTCACAAGCAGAACACAGTTTTCAGGAACACTTCCTGTGTAACATCATTTAATATTCCTATCTCCTACAACCCTGCAGCAACTGAGGGGGATTAATGATTAATCATCCAATAATGCTGGCCACATGGGATAGGATGTCATTTAAAAACACAGTTGTAAATCCTGTGCTACATATATCCAATGAAAGACAAGGTTTCCTGAAAAGAATTCCTCAGAAAAGAGTCACCATGTGTTCAAGTCTTTATAAAGTTGATCATATGACAGAAAGTTGATTAATTTGTTTTCAATAACAGTATGTTATTCAGGAAGATATTTTAGTTTAAGAAGCTGCAGTCAGTTCTAGTTTTCCAGTTTTCCATGTTTCTTGCGATCATTTGGTGGAATTTTTACAAGTTAATTAAGAAAGTTAATACTGAGTCACTAATTCTTTCTTGAGTGTGATGGCTGATTTTATATGGTGATTTGACTGGCCATGGGGTGCCAGGATTAAGCAATGTTTCTGTGTGTGTGAGCATGTTTCTGGAGGAGACTGTGTTGGGATCAGGGGACTCAAAAGCAGACTGCCCTCCCCAACGTAGTGGGCACCATCGATTCCATTGAGGTGAGGACCTGAACAGAACAAAAAGTGGAGGTAGACAGAATTTCCACCGCAGCCCTGTCACCCCCACCCCCCACTCGGCTGAGTTGGGACAGCTCATCCCCTTGTGGACAACTCTCCTCCTGCCCTCAGATCATAATCGAGCGCCCCTGGTACTCAGGCCTTCTGACTTTTGACTAAATTACATCACTGACTTTTCTGGGTCTGCAGCTTACAGATGGTAGGATTTTTCAGTCTCCATAGTCATGTGAGTTAATTCTTTATAAGAAATCTCCTTTTATATCTATTGATTCTATTTCTCTGGAGAACCCTAATACATTGAGGTCATAACTACACAATTGTAAGTGCTGGTTATGTTTATAAGTAAACCTCTTCTAGGTCAATTCTAAAAAGTATAAGTGGCTATGTTAAAGACTATTGCAAATATACATCTACATGGTGTATTTTAAAGATCAGCTATCCTGGAACTCCACATCCACAATGCTGGGGGCCTGAGTTGGATCCTTGGGCAGAGAACTAGGTCCCACATGCTGCAACTAAGGCCCGGTGCAGCCAAATAAAAATTTTTTTTTCTTAAATCTACTATCCTAAAACTTAACAATAAAAAAGCAAATAACCCAATTAAAATTGGCAAAGGATCTGAATAAACATTCTTCCAACAAAGATATCTTCTGAGGAAGATATACAAGTGACCGATAAACACAAGAAAATGTGCTCAGTATGATCAGTCACCAGGGAAACGCAAATCAAAGACCCAGTGAGATATCACATCATATTCAGCAGATTTGCTAGAATAAAACAGTCAGATAACAGCAACTGTTAGTGAGGACATGGAGAAGTTGGAATCTTCATACACTGTTAATGGGAATGTAAAACAATATGGCTGCTTTGTAAAACAATCTGACAGTTCCTCAAACAATTAAATACTGAGTTTCCGGCAATTGCTGGAATTCCAGCAATTCTACAATTAGATATATACCCAAGCAAAATGAAAACATATGTCCACACAGAAAGCTGTACATGAATGTCTATAGAAGCATGATTCATAATAGCCTAAAGGTGGAAACAACCCAAATGTCTATCAACTGATGAGTGGATAAATGAGATGCTGTATGGTTACATAGTAGAATATTATTCAACCATAAAGAAAAACAAAGTACTCATATATTCTATAGCATGTATGAGTCTTGAAACCATTATGCTAAGTGAAAGATGCCGGTCACAAAGGACCACATATTATGTGGTTACATTTGTATGAAAGTCCAGAACACAAAATACCTATAGAACAGAAAGTAGATTAGTGGTTGCTTAAAGTTGGAGGATGGGGTAGGGACATAGAGGCAGTGACGATTAAAGACTATGGGATTTGTCTTTGAGCTAATGAAAATGTTCTACAACTGTGAATATACTGAAAAACACTGGATTGCACAGTGTCTAATTGCATACTACAAGGACTCTATCAAAAGAAAATCAAGTGAACAAAGAATCATTCAACATCATCTATCAATAAAATACACTTTATTGTTGTTCATTCACCAAGTCGTGTCCAACTGTTTGCAACCCCATGGACTGCAGCACGCCAGACTCCCTTGTCTTTCACTATCTCCTGGAGTTTGCTCAAATTCATGTCCATTGAGTCAGTGATGCTATCTAACCACTTCATCCTCTGCTACCCCCTTTTCCTTTTGCCTTCAATCTTCCCCAGCATCAGGGTCTTTTCCAATGAGTTGGCTCTTCACATTAAGCCAAAGTATTGGAGCTTCAGCTTCAGCTTCAGCATTAGTCCTTTCAGTGAATATTCAGGGTTGGTTTCCTTTAGGATTGACTGCTTTGATCTCTGCTGTCCAAGGGACTCTCAAGAGCCTTCTCCAGCACCACAAGTTGAAAGCATCAATTCTTTGGCACTCAGATTTCTTCATGGTCCATCTCTTACATCCATATAAGACTATTGGAAAGCTCATATAGCTCTGACCAAATGGACTTTTGTTGGCAAACTGATGTCTCTGGTTTTTAATACACTGTCTAGATTTGTCATAGCTTTCCTTACAAGGAGCAAGCATCTTTTAATTTCATGGCTGCAGTCACCATTGGCAGTAATTTTGGAGCCCAAGAAAAGAAAAGCTGTCACTGCTTCTACTTTTTCCCTTCTATTTGCCATGAAGATATGGGACTGGATGCCATGATCTTAGTTTTTTTAATGTTGGGCTTTGAGCCAGCTTTTTCACTCTCCTCTTTCACTATCATATACATACCCACTGAAAAACAATTCCACTGTCCTAATATTTTACAATTCATTTGACCTTGCAGTACAATTTCTAGAGCCAGAAGCCTACATGGAATAAAAAGCATGGATGTAATAAATAAGATAAAAAAAAACTCAGTGACACACACATGCAAACCTTGTTGGTCACTATTAATGACTGCCAGGAAATCAGCTTATTATTCTGAAAACAAATAAAGAAAAAGAATCAAGCATTTATCCTGCTTCTCTTGCATATTGTATCTTAGGGTAATCAAGAGTTAATGGGAGAAAGTTTCTCCTTATAGAAGTATGTCAGCTAATAAATGAGGGAGGAATGATAGAATATCACCATTTTCCACCCCTAATGCAATAGTGGGTCAATGCAATGGCTATATTATGGCAAAAAGAAAGACAACAAAGCATTACGTGTCTCTCAGTAAAAGTACTCAGGGCACTTCCCTGGTGGTCCAGTGACTAAGACTACGTGCTCCCAATACAGGAAATTAGGGTTCAATCCTAACTTGACTGAACCCTAACTTAGACCTGGCACAGCCAAATAAATAAATAAAAATAAATATTAAAAAATCTTTTAAAAAGTAGTACCATCCATGAAATATTCTTGCCACTGAACAAATAGAATGCGAATGTGATAAAGTCTTTAGAGCTAACTACAAGTTTCCAGAAATAGAAGGAACCAGAGGAACATGTCAGGTGATACTGCAGGGATGGAACGAGCAAAGTTCTGGATATGGGAAACTCTAAAGGACCCATCAACGAATACATTGTGTGAAAAGGAAGAAAGAGCAAGAGGAAGGAGGACACCTATGGATTAATGAGAATTAAAAAGCCTCAGGCTTTGCTGGTGGTCCAGTGGTTAGGAATCCGCCTGCAATGCAGGAGACATCGGTTCCACCCCTGATCTGGGACAGTCCTGCAGAGCAACTAAGTTCGAGTGTCACAGCTACTGAGCCTGTGCATACTAAAGCCATTGCTCTGCAACAAGAGAAGCCACCACAATGAGAAGCCCTTGTACCGCAACTGGAGGGTAGTCTCTGCTCGCTACAACTAGAGAAAATATGCACAGTGAAGAAGACCCAGCACAACCAAAATTAAATAAACAAATAAAAGTATATATATATAAAAATACCTATTGACCAAATGAAATGTCTGCACTTAGTCTGCATCCTGATTTAAACAACTTCATGAGACAATGAGGAAATTTAAATACTTACTAAATATTTCATAATGTGAGGGAATAATCAACTTTTCAATGTGCTATAAAGGTNACAACCAAAATTAAATAAACAAATAAAAGTATATATATATAAAAATACCTATTGACCAAATGAAATGTCTGCACTTAGTCTGCATCCTGATTTAAACAACTTCATGAGACAATGAGGAAATTTAAATACTTACTAAATATTTCATAATGTGAGGGAATAATCAACTTTTCAATGTGCTATAAAGGTGTTGAAGTTGTATCTTTCAAAGGCCTTTATCATAGGGATACATATTGGAATATTTTGGGATAAAATGATGTGATGTCTGGGATGGGGGAATAGAGACAAAACACTGGCCATGAGTTGTTAATTGTTGAGATTTCTATATTCTTCTGCTTATGTTGAAAACTTTCTGTAATGGCAATGTTTTTCTTTTTTAAGGAAAGTCTCACTGCTGCAAACAGTTTAGAAACACGTGAAGGCCTGAAAAATTGGTAGATGTCTCTTTAGAGATGATGAAGACACATATCAAACATGGCCCTGAAGAGTGTGAATAAAATTTTTCCATGAAGTGTGAGAATGGAAAAAAATTTTAACAGTGTATTTTTGATACATGTGATTTAGGATATGGATTTTATTTTAAAAATATTTATTATTGATATGTATCTGGCTGCATCAGTTCTTAGCTGCAACGCTCAGAATCTCCTCTGCAGTGTGCAGGCTTCTCTAGGTACACGTGCTTCTCTCTAGCTGCAGCTCTGTAGTTGCCCCACAAGGGCTTAGTTGCCCTTTAGCATGTAGGCTCTTAGTTCCTCAACCGGGAATTGAACCTGTGTCTCCTGCACTGGAAAGCTAATTCTTAACTCCGGGCACCAGGGAAGTCCCGGTATTTTATTTATTTTTTTTATTTTGGCTACTCCAGGTCTTAATTGTGGCACTTGGGATCTTTAGCTGTGGCATGTGAACTCTTAGTTTCGGCATGTGGGATCTATTTCCTTGACCAGGGATCAAACCTGGGCCCCTTACGTTGGGAATGTGGAGTCATAGCAACTGGACAACCAGGGCAGTCTCTGGATATGTATTTTAAGCTAAATTAATGAAAGGCAATGCCAAAGAATGCTCAAACTACTGCATAATTGCACTCATCTCACATGCTAGTAAAGTAATGCTCAAAATTCTCCAAGACAGGCTTCAGCCATATGTGAACCGTGAACCTCCAGATGTTCAAGCTGGTTTTAGAAAAGGCAGAGGAACCAGAGATCAAATTGCCAACATCCGCTGGATCATCAAAAAAGCAAAAGAGTTCCAGAAAAACATCTATTTCTGTTTTATTGACTATGCCAAAGCCTTTGACTGTGTGAATCACAATAAACTATTGAAAATTCTGAAAGAGATGGGCGTACCAGACCACCTGACCTGCCTCTTGAGAAATCTGTATGCAGGTCAGGAAACAATAGTTAGAACTGGACATGGAACAACAGACTGGTTCCAAATAGGAAAAGGAGTACATCAAGGCTGTATATTGTCACCCTACTTATTTAACTTA
>SJYA01001962.1:555771-576104 GCA_006410615.1 Neotragus moschatus | reverse complement strand
AAAATCACTACAGATGGTGATTGCAGCAATGAAATTAAAAGACACTTACTCCTTAGAAGGAAAGCTATGACCAAACTAGATAGCATATTAAAAGGCAGAGACATTACTTTGCCAACAAAGGTCCGTCTAGTCAAGGCTATGGTTTATCCTGTGGTCATGTATGGATGTGAGAGTTGGACTGTGAAGAAGGCTGAGCGCCAAAGAATTGATGCTTTTGAATTGTGGTGTTGGAGAAGACTCTTGAGAGTCCCTTGGACTGCAAGGCGATCCAACCAGTCCATTCTAAAGGAGATCAGTCCTGGGTGTTCATTGGAAGGACTGATGTTGAAGCTGAAACTCCACTATGCTGGCCACCTGATGCAAAGAGCTGACTCATTGCAAAAGATCCTGATGCTGGGAAAGATTGAAGGTGGGAGGAGAAGGGGACGACAGAGGATAAGATGGTTGGATGGCATCATCGACTCGATGGACATGGGTTTGGGTGGACTCTGGAAGTTGGTGATGAACAGGGAGGCCTGGCGTGCTGCGATTCATGGGGTTGCAAAGAGTCAGACATGACTGAGCTACTGAACTGAACTGAATAAATCATATATTGCAAGAAGATAAATATTTCACCTTCATCACTAAAAGCTTGCATATTCCAGTTTCATGCCCCCTTCCCCTAAAAGCTCAATTGTTTTAAATTTTTCAATAGGATGTTTTGGGATTGTGTAATATTCAATGTTGCTTACCTGTCCAGGCATATATAATATAAGGGATTACACATTTTCATGCAAAGTGTTGAGTCATTGGAAAAGACTCTGATGCTGGGAGGGATTAGGGGCAGGAGGAGAAGGGGATGACAGAGGATGAGATGGCTCGATGGCATCACTGACTCGATGGACGTGAGTTTGAACTCCAGGAGTTGGTGATGGACAGGGAGGCCTGGTGTGCTGCGATTCATGGGGTCACAAAGAGTCGGACACGACTGAGCGACTGAACTGAACTGATACATTTTCACTCAATGTATTCAAGGTCATAGCCAAGCCATTTCTCCATGCTATTATGAAGCTGTAGTAAAAATAATTTTAAAGGCTGCATACAATGTGGTGGATATACTAATGTTCATTGTAAGACATTTGATCTACCTTGTTTTTCACTACTATAAATAATTATACAAAAGCAATTTATGTGTTAATCTTATTTTCTTACAACAGAGTTCCTGAAGTACAATTATATTATAAAGAATATAAATATTTTTAGATTCTTCATACAGGTCAAATTTTTGATAAGTTTTTTTTTTCACCCATTGACACTTTCACCATCAAAACATTAAAGGGTCAGTTTCATCATCAACATTAAGAAGTTTTATTTATTTTTTCATTGTGGCTATTGAAATAAATTAAAAAGTAGATCTCATTTCTGCTTCAATTTACCTGGCTATTAATAACATAAAACATCCCCTTTTTATTTATTTTATTCCAGTTTTGTTAATTGTCTATTGGTATCGTTTACCTTTCTGTCTACTAGGGAATGTAGTATTCTTATTAATGTGCATGTATTATTTATTCCATAAAGATAAATTTATTTACTTAATATTAATTTAGCATCCAACTACAATCTAGTCTCTGGGGATACAGTGATGAAAAAAGTGGTCATCGTCTCTGCTTTCATGGAGCTTATGTTTATGGGAGAGTTAAATGTTGAACAACTTTATGTATACACATATAATTAATTTTTGTAAGTGATACAAAGAAGAAAGAACGGATGAAGTGAGAAAGCATAACCTAAGAAAATTATTTTTATTTAAAATTTTATTTGTTATTAATTTTTGGCTGCACTGGATCTTATTGCTATGCTGGGCGTCTCTAGCTGTGGTACTCAGAATTCTTGTGGTGGCTTCTCCTGATGTAGGGCACTGGCTCTAGGCAGGTGGCCTCAGTAGTCGCAGCTCACAGGCTTAGTTGCTCCACGGTGTGAGTAATCTTCCCATACCAGAGATCGAACTTGCATCTTCTGTTTGGAAAGTGGAAGGAGAATAATTTAGGTAAGGAATTTGGACAAGTTCTCTTGGTGAGAAAATGCCAATAAAGTTGAGTCCTGAAGGATCTAAAACAGTAGTCCACACATAGGGAAAAGTGTTACCGATAGAGTAAACTGTATATGCAAATGCCCTGAGACAGCAAAGTGCTTAGGGTTCTAGAGTCACTGAAAGAAGGATATTTTAACTAGAAAACAGGAGCAATGGGGATGAAGGAGTTGATGAACAGAGTCTTGGTCCCATAGAACCTGTTAGGTGAATTAGAGATTTTAGACTAGGTGAAAGGCTGAACAGCAATAATTGAAGAGCCTAGGTTTGGGGTTCCGACTGACGGAATTCAAATCCTAATTCTGCTTCATTCTAGTTCAATTATTTTGGGCAAATTACTTCATCTCTCCAAACTTCAGTTTCCTTATTTGTTAAACAGGATGGTAATCGCCAGGTTGTGAGGATTCGGTGAGATAAAATAATGAAAGGTTCTTTGCACAATTTCTAATACATTGGCAGTTAAAATGCATCAGAAAATCATTGAGGTGTTTTGTGTAGGACAGTGACACAATCTCATTTATCATGTTTTTAAATGATCCCCCCATTGCTATATGGAAGGTTCAGGGGATTAGCTAGCTGGTTATCAGTAGAGAAGGCTTGGACGAGGATGTTGACAGTGGGAGGATGCAAGACATATTGCAGAGGAGGAACTGAGAGGGGTTTGTGTTAAACTGGAATGGGGCTGGTGAGGGAAGAGGTAGGAGTCGGGGATATAACTCTCAGGTCTCAGGGATGATGAACTAATGAGCAGATGGGAGTGACTGAGAGTTACTGAGACAGGAATGCTGGATGAGGGGACAATTTGAGGGAGTTACATTTTGGACCTGTTCAGTTACAGAACTTTTCCGAGTCATCCAAATTTAAGATTTGTATGTTCGGAGTATTGGCATAGAGCTCAGCAAAGAAATCTGAACTGGAGATTAAAACGTAGGAGTCACCAGGATGTGGGCTTCCCTGGTGGCTCAGACATTAAAGAATCCACCTGCTATGCCAGAGAACTAGAATTCCATCCCTGGGTTGGGAAGATCCCCTGGAGAAGGGCATGGCAACCCAAACTCCAGTATTCTGGCCTGGAGAATCCGGATGGACAGAGGAGCCTGGCGGGCTACAGTCCATGGGGTCAAAGAGTGGGACACAACTGAGTGACTCAGTACAGCACATCACGTGAGGACGCAGATGTTTCAAATCATGCAAATGAGTGAGGTCACCTAGGAAGAAGGAAAGCCCAAAAAGAGGATAGGGCCTAGCACCGTCTCCCAGGTGATGCCTAGAGGTCAAGTAGAAGAGAAAGTGCTGACAGAGGAGGGCGAGATGGAGGAGGAGAAAGCCCCCGAGAGGGTGACATCAGGGAAGCAGCACAGGAGAGTTTTAAGCAGCAGCGAGGGCTCAGCTGGGCGGGAGAGCGCAGGAGTTTCCTGGCCTAGCCCCAGGCGCTCCATTGGAGGAGCAGAACTCACCCCCCAAGTAGGAGGGTGACTGGAACCAGGAAGTGGTGCCCACGTGTGAAGTCAGTCCTTTTGAGAAGGCCTAGGGCTGACCCCTTGTCCTCTTTATTGCCCATTCTTTCCCAGCTTGCCTATTAATGATTTATTTGCCTCACAGCAGTGTCACATTTCTCTGTAGGGATCAGCCCTTCTTTGAAAAGCTGAGGATTTCAGACAACTGAGAAGCTCTCTGAGGACGCCTAAAGCTGCCCTGCTCGCCCCAGCTGCCTCTATTCCCGGCCTCGGAGGCTTCGGGCATCCCGAGGGAGCCGGCGAGGAATGAGGCTGCAGGGAGGGAGCAGGTGGGCACAGCCTACACGGCCCAGCCGTGGCCAGATCTGCCCTGTGAGCTACCTGGGAATGGAATTTCAGCCTGGGGACCCCCGCTGCTCGGGCTGAGCCGCCGGATGGTAGCCGAGGGGAGCGTGATGTGCAGCGGAGCAGGGCATGGCAGGGCCTCCCAGCAACCGTCTCGTCCCCTCTCCTTCCTCTCCCTTTCTCCTCCTCCTCTCTTAAATCTATGTAATCTCTAAGCATATTTCTGTAAAGCCACTGAGGAACTGAAATGTGAAGTAATGCCGCATGGATGGAGAAGGAGAGGAAGCTTAGAGTTACACATAGTTGTGAGGGCTAAGTTGCTTCAGTCCTGCCTGACTCTGCAACCCCACAGATTGTATGTAGCCTGCCAGGCTCCTCTGTCCATGGGATTCTCCAGGCAGGAATACTGAAGTGGGTTGCCATGCCCTCCTCCAGGGGATCTTCTCGACTCTGGGATCAAACTCACTTCTCTTATGCTCCTGCACGGCAGGTGGCTTCTTCACCACTAGCTCCACCTGGTAAACACTACGGTAGCTGTAGTTAACAATCAACAGTTCAGTTCAGTCGCTCAGTCGTGTCCTACTCTCTGCGACCCCATGAATCGCAGCACACCAGGCCTCCCTGTCCATCACCAACTGGCAGAGTTCACTCAGACTTAGTGAATAACAAAAGCCTGAGGGATCTCCCTTAGTCCTCACAATAATATTTTGAGGTAGGAATCATTATCCCCATTTTACAGATAAATAAACAGAGGCTTTGAAAGTTCAGGAACTTCCCCAAAGTTGCACAGTGATAAGATGGCGGAGCTGAGGATTCTATTTCAGATTTCACTCACAAGGAGTCTAAACTTGTCATCACCTTGCTACTCTCCCTCATGACAGTGCGAGCTTGCGTGCTAAGTTGCTTCAATGGTGTCCGACTCTGTGTGACTCTGTGGACTGCCACCCCCCCAGGCTCCTCTGTCTGTGAGATTCTCCAGGCAAGAATACTGGAGTGGGTTGCTGTGTCCTCCTCCAGGGGATCTTCCCGACCCAAGGATTGAACCTACGTCTCTTATGTCTCCTGCATTGGCAGGCAAGTTCTTTACCATTAGTGCCACCTGGAAAGCCCTCACGATAGTGAAGGTGAGAGAAAAATGTTCCATCTATTTGTAAATGGCACGCATTGTAAGTAGCATAGTATTCATACTACTTATGACTTATTCATAGTATTTATGACAATGTTAAGTGAAAAAAGCAGAATATACAACTCTCACAATGTAAAAACAACACATGGGAAAACAAGCAGAAAATATACAAAAAGCTATGTGTGTATATAATGGAATTTTGGGTGGTTTAATGTTCTGTATGTATTTTGCACTGTGGAGAATGTTAAAATTGACATTTCTTTAAAATACAAAAAAAAGAAAAGCATTCCAGACTAGAAAAAACAAGGAAACCAGGCTTGCCCGGCAGGTCTCCTTGTGACTTAGCTCTCTGAACTCCAGTGTTTCATGTGTAGACTTGTGATATTACTAGTTCACATTTATTGAACAATTACCATATTCCACACACATTTACAAATGCAAAAAAACTGAAGTCTCCCTAAGTCTCTGGGCTTTCCTGGTGGCCCAGACGGTAAAGAATCTGCCTGCAATGCAGTAGACCCAGGTTCGATTTCTGGGCTGGGATGATCTTCTGGAGAAGGGAATGGCTACTACTCTAGTGTTCTTGCCTGGAGAATCCCATGGACAGAGGAGCCAGGTGGGCCACAGCCCATGGGGTCGCAAAGAGCCGAACATGACTGAGTGAGTAGCACTTTCACTTTATAATTCTCTAAGGGAGATGATTCTACAGCTGAGGAAATGAAGGGTCAGAGAAGGTAGACAGGAAGCCAGAAGAGAGACTTCAGTCTGGCTGTGTATCTCGGCCTCCCTCTTAGAAGCTGGCTGGTTGGGAAAGTTACTCTCTCGGAGGCTCAATAATTTCCATCTTCCAGGGTTCTACTTCTATGAGGAGTAAATGTCATTATGCATATCATGTCCTTGGCACAAAATAAAGCACTCGAGGAACAGTTATTATTAATATTAAGCATCTTGCAAAAGGCTCAGCAAACTAGTACAGGAAAAATAGATGGTCACTCCTAGGGCTGTACGAGAGCAAAGCCAGGCTCCTCCCTCACAAGCTATAGCCGAGATCGTCCTACGGCATCCTCTGTCCCGTCATCCAGGCCTGACAGTTTACCATCCTAACATTTTCAGCTGCGCTATTTTTTTTTCAGGTTTTAAAACTTTTATTTAAAGTATTTAAAAATGTGTGCATTCCAATAATTAAACTTGTTTGAACTACAACAAACAAGGCACTCTGATTTTATAGCCTGGTTTGAAATGATAAGTTGAGAGACAAAGTCACATATTGTGTGGTGCTTTTGTTTATTTTTCATGAATTGTGTGCATTGCCAAAGACCTTGGGCTCACGGGTCAACCTCTGGTCCCTCTGTGTAAGTGAGATGTGTGGGTAAGCTCATTCCAATCCCCCACGGAAAGCCCTTTTGTTGTGTGTGTGTAGGGGGGCAGATCCCAGGACAAGGGAGAGGGGAAGGGCCCAGAGGGGTTAGATTTTGTCATTGCTTGTGACTGAGCCTGTACCAGGCATGCTGTGTTTGAATTAGCTCCACATTTGAAGTTTATAAAACCCTATCATCTTTGGTGTCCTCTTTAAAAAAAAATTTTTTTTTTTAATACTGAAGCAATACTGTATTATGTTTAAGGTTTTGGGGTCCCAGAATATCTTTAGAAGAATTGAATCTTTTGCATTTGGGTAGTTTCCCTCTTCTTTAGGTCTGCTTCCTGTATGTTTTTCTATTGGGCAGAAAGATTAAGTCACTGCTAAGTGAGTATGGTATTTATATAAGCTTTCATTATGATACATTTTTTAATTATTCGAATGATAGATTAGACAAATACATATTGCCTTTATCTTTTCAAGATATGCAGCAAATTCATGATAAAAAAAATACATTCACTTATACTATTTGTAAAACTTTCAGAAGAAAATATAGGAAAAAATTTTTTTATGTCTGAAGTTAGGCAAAGATTTCTAAGATATTATACCTAAAATACAACATATCATTAGAATTTTAAAAATTGTGCACCTCCAAAGACAGGGATATAAGAATGAAAAGACAAGAAACAGACTTGGAGAAAATCATATATCTGTTAAAGCTCCTGTGCCAGGAATATATAAAGATATCTCAAAACCCAATAATAAGAAAATGAAAAACACAATATAGGATGGATAAAAGATTTGAACAAATATTTTACAAAGAAGATCTGTGTATTGCTGGTAAACACATGAAAAGATGATAGACATTAATAATCATTAGGAAAATTCAAAATACTAACACAATGAGATATATAGAGACAGAGAGAGCACTGATAAGACAAATAGCTGAGGAGATGGAATTTATTGGTAAATATAGTTAAAGAAATCAGATTCATTATATTCTTTGCAGCCAAAGATGGAGAAAATCTATATAGTCAGCAAAAACAGGACTGGGAGTTTACTGTGGCTCAGATCATGAACTCCTTATTGCCAAATTCAGACTTAAATTGAAGAAAGTTGGGGAAACCACTAGACCATTGATGACCTAAATCAAATCCCTTCTGATTATACAATGGAAGTGATAAATAGATTCAAGGGATTAGATCTGATAGACAGAATGCCTGAAGAACTATGCATGGATAGACATTCATGACATTGTACTGGAGGCAGTGGTCAAGACAATCTCCAAGAAAAAGAACTGCAAAAAGGCAAGATGGTCGTCTGATGAGGCCTTACAAATAGCTGAGAAAGGAAGAGAAGCTAAAGGCAAAGGAGAAAAGGAATGATATAACCATTTGAATGCGGAGTTCCAAAGAATAACAAGCAGAGATAAGAAAGCCTTCCGCAATGATCAATGCAAAGAAATAGAGGAAAACAACAGAATAGGAAAAACTAGAGATCTCTTCAAGAAAATTAAAGATACCAAGGGAACAGCTCATGCAAAGATGAGCACAGTAAAGGAGAGCAATGATGTGGATTCAATCCTGAATATTCATTGGAAGGACTGATGCTGAAGCTGAAACTCCAGTACTTTGGCCACTTGATATGAAGAACTGACTCATTGGAAAAGACCCTGATGCTGGGAAGGATTGAGGGTGGGAGGACAAGGGGACAACAGGATGAGATGACTGGATGGCATCACTGACACAATGGACATGAGACTGAGTAAACTCCAGGAGTTGGTAATGGACAGGGAGGCCTGGCGTGCTGCAGTCCATCGGGTCACAAAGAGTTGGACACGACTGAGCGACTGAACTGAACTGATAAAGAGCATATAGGCTGTTTTCATACAAAATTATTTTCTAGAAAAACTGAGAATTAGATGACACATAATAATGCACATTTCTTAATATTTTCTGTGAAGATTGGATGTATTTGGTTCAACAACATAAAACATTTTAGAAAAGGAGAGAGAAGTGTTCATGAAGCACTAGGTTTGCACCGTGCTTGCAACTCCCTCTTCTGAAAACTAGTTCTTCCTACAATAAATTTGCTAGAGTGGTCCTCGAGGGAAACCAACCCTGATGTCGCAGGGTTGGTCGCAGCTGATTGAACCAGCCCTGTCCGACCCAGAGAGACAATCAGGTGTAAGCTGTCTTTGTGGGAGGTTAATAGCCTTTGACAGAATTGACTGGGAAACTCTGCCTGACCAGCAGGGTCGGTTGGATAGGGATGAACCAGTGAGGAGTTCACACAAAGAAAGCTAGTCAGTCACGCTCTGCGTCAAGAGTTTTCCACATGGCCACAGAAGTCGGGGAACCCAGAATGCAGAAACAGAAATGGAGGATGCCCTATATTCTCCCAAGGGACCCTCCTCCCACAGGGCCATCTGGTCACCCGAGTGCAGCTTCTCCAAGAGAACTCAAAGAGTCCCTCTCAGAAATAATTTAATCAAGTCCCTTCTTACAGGTAAGAAATACCAAGGCCTAGAAGACAAAGTAGCCACATAGTTATTAACAATTAGTAGTGCTCGTGGGAGGGGAGCTTAGGTTTCTTGATTTCTAAGGTGGTTCTTCCAGCTGCCTCATGAGGCCTCATGAGGTGCTACCTCATGTTTTGATACACCGCGGTGATCATATAAGTGTGCTTTCAGTTCAGTTCAGTTGCTCAGACGTGTCTGACTCTTTGGTACCCCATGGACTGCAGCACGCCAGGCTTCCCTGTCCATCACCAATGCCTAGAGCTTGCTCAAACTCATGCATGTCCATCAAGTCGGTGATGCCATCCAACCGTCTCATCCTCTGTCATCCCCTTCTCCTCCTGTCTTCAGTGTTTCCCAGCATCACACAAATTAATATTACCTGAATATTTTTTCAGTACATTTCAGAATATGTTCATAATATTTGTTTTAGAATATTTGTTTTTGAGGATATTTTTTCCAGTGCATTTACTTAGCACCTGCTAAGTNATACAACATATCATTAGAATTTTAAAAATTGTGCACCTCCAAAGACAGGGATATAAGAATGAAAAGACAAGAAACAGACTTGGAGAAAATCATATATCTGTTAAAGCTCCTGTGCCAGGAATATATAAAGATATCTCAAAACCCAATAATAAGAAAATGAAAAACACAATATAGGATGGATAAAAGATTTGAACAAATATTTTACAAAGAAGATCTGTGTATTGCTGGTAAACACATGAAAAGATGATAGACATTAATAATCATTAGGAAAATTCAAAATACTAACACAATGAGATATATAGAGACAGAGAGAGCACTGATAAGACAAATAGCTGAGGAGATGGAATTTATTGGTAAATATAGTTAAAGAAATCAGATTCATTATATTCTTTGCAGCCAAAGATGGAGAAAATCTATATAGTCAGCAAAAACAGGACTGGGAGTTTACTGTGGCTCAGATCATGAACTCCTTATTGCCAAATTCAGACTTAAATTGAAGAAAGTTGGGGAAACCACTAGACCATTGATGACCTAAATCAAATCCCTTCTGATTATACAATGGAAGTGATAAATAGATTCAAGGGATTAGATCTGATAGACAGAATGCCTGAAGAACTATGCATGGATAGACATTCATGACATTGTACTGGAGGCAGTGGTCAAGACAATCTCCAAGAAAAAGAACTGCAAAAAGGCAAGATGGTCGTCTGATGAGGCCTTACAAATAGCTGAGAAAGGAAGAGAAGCTAAAGGCAAAGGAGAAAAGGAATGATATAACCATTTGAATGCGGAGTTCCAAAGAATAACAAGCAGAGATAAGAAAGCCTTCCGCAATGATCAATGCAAAGAAATAGAGGAAAACAACAGAATAGGAAAAACTAGAGATCTCTTCAAGAAAATTAAAGATACCAAGGGAACAGCTCATGCAAAGATGAGCACAGTAAAGGAGAGCAATGATGTGGATTCAATCCTGAATATTCATTGGAAGGACTGATGCTGAAGCTGAAACTCCAGTACTTTGGCCACTTGATATGAAGAACTGACTCATTGGAAAAGACCCTGATGCTGGGAAGGATTGAGGGTGGGAGGACAAGGGGACAACAGGATGAGATGACTGGATGGCATCACTGACACAATGGACATGAGACTGAGTAAACTCCAGGAGTTGGTAATGGACAGGGAGGCCTGGCGTGCTGCAGTCCATCGGGTCACAAAGAGTTGGACACGACTGAGCGACTGAACTGAACTGATAAAGAGCATATAGGCTGTTTTCATACAAAATTATTTTCTAGAAAAACTGAGAATTAGATGACACATAATAATGCACATTTCTTAATATTTTCTGTGAAGATTGGATGTATTTGGTTCAACAACATAAAACATTTTAGAAAAGGAGAGAGAAGTGTTCATGAAGCACTAGGTTTGCACCGTGCTTGCAACTCCCTCTTCTGAAAACTAGTTCTTCCTACAATAAATTTGCTAGAGTGGTCCTCGAGGGAAACCAACCCTGATGTCGCAGGGTTGGTCGCAGCTGATTGAACCAGCCCTGTCCGACCCAGAGAGACAATCAGGTGTAAGCTGTCTTTGTGGGAGGTTAATAGCCTTTGACAGAATTGACTGGGAAACTCTGCCTGACCAGCAGGGTCGGTTGGATAGGGATGAACCAGTGAGGAGTTCACACAAAGAAAGCTAGTCAGTCACGCTCTGCGTCAAGAGTTTTCCACATGGCCACAGAAGTCGGGGAACCCAGAATGCAGAAACAGAAATGGAGGATGCCCTATATTCTCCCAAGGGACCCTCCTCCCACAGGGCCATCTGGTCACCCGAGTGCAGCTTCTCCAAGAGAACTCAAAGAGTCCCTCTCAGAAATAATTTAATCAAGTCCCTTCTTACAGGTAAGAAATACCAAGGCCTAGAAGACAAAGTAGCCACATAGTTATTAACAATTAGTAGTGCTCGTGGGAGGGGAGCTTAGGTTTCTTGATTTCTAAGGTGGTTCTTCCAGCTGCCTCATGAGGCCTCATGAGGTGCTACCTCATGTTTTGATACACCGCGGTGATCATATAAGTGTGCTTTCAGTTCAGTTCAGTTGCTCAGACGTGTCTGACTCTTTGGTACCCCATGGACTGCAGCACGCCAGGCTTCCCTGTCCATCACCAATGCCTAGAGCTTGCTCAAACTCATGCATGTCCATCAAGTCGGTGATGCCATCCAACCGTCTCATCCTCTGTCATCCCCTTCTCCTCCTGTCTTCAGTGTTTCCCAGCATCACACAAATTAATATTACCTGAATATTTTTTCAGTACATTTCAGAATATGTTCATAATATTTGTTTTAGAATATTTGTTTTTGAGGATATTTTTTCCAGTGCATTTACTTAGCACCTGCTAAGTGGCTAGAACTGAGCTATTACAGAAACTGAGGGGAAAAAGAAAATACAGGCTATACTCTCCAGTCATTTAGAGTCTGAGGAACCATACAGATCAAACTATTTTATAATTAAGTAAAAATAATGTGAGTCTATAGAATGACAGAATATGAGCTGTTATTACAAGGGATAAAAAAGACTTAAAATTGTTTTTGCTGTTTTTTGCCTTTTGGGAGGTTGATAGTGCTTGACTATGTGATGCATAGAAAAGGACATGAACTCAAAGGAAAAGACTCAAAATGAAGAATGCATGATGGGTTGGATTGACTGGTAATGCCTGCTCTGTGGGTGCTGGGAGTATTGTAATTTGTTGTTGTCATGTTTCTTGTGGAGGTGGACCAGTTTTACGTAAAGGTGGACGCACAACATTCCTGATGCAAGAAACAGGCTGGGCAAAGACTTGAGAATGAGTGCATGTGTTTTAAGGGTTGTGGGAAGACTGATTTAAGGGAATCAAGAGTGGGGGCAGTACAAGAATGACAAGTAGAAGCGTTTGACTTTGTGTCATAGTGTGAATGAACGCTCCATAACTCCTCAGGGTTCAGGTGTGTTGGGAGGGTGAAGTAGGGGTGGGGAGTGGGCTGGGGTGGGGTGAGTGAGACTCCATCTGCCCCTCACCCTTCCCTATGTCCACAGCACAACACTGGTTTACCTATTTTACAGGTTGGGACTTCGTGTAAAAAATTTTTTGCCTTTGAAGAACTGTTCCTCATTTTAATAAAAACAAGGTTAAAAATCACTGGTATAAGCAAGGAGTGTCTCGGGAAGTTTTGCTCCATGAATTTGATGCTTTAGGAAGACTCATGGAGTACTAGTTTGTAGACTGGATCTGAGAGGATTAGTACGGCACTGTTGCAATTTTCAAGTGTGAGGAGACAGAGCTCTGATTTAGGATTAGGGAGGCTGAACCAGGGCAGCATGTAAGTAATAAGAACCATTTCAGAGGCAGAATCAGGGAGGGAGAGGCAGTCTCCATCCAAGAAAGGAAGAAAATGAAATTTTGTTAATCTCACTAACTTGGGCTCAAAGTAATTTACCTTGGAGACTATAAGTTTTGTGAGGGTAGTGATTATGACTGTCTAGTTTCCTTAGGAAGGACCTAGGATATAGTAGGTATTCAATAAATATTTATTCCCTAAAAAAAAAAACGAAGGTGGTATGTAACTATTAGGATGATTTCTGCTGCAAATAAGAGAAAATTTGACTTCAAACTGGCTTAAAGAATAAGGATATTTATTAGCTCAGAGACAGAGTAAGTTCCAGGCTCAGCACAATCAACAGCTAAGTGATGTCACTAATGACCCAGGTTCTCTCCCTCTTTTCATTCAATATCCCTGGCATTGGCTTCGTCTTAAGGTGCTGCTACTCAGGTTACAGGATGGCTGCCTGCAGTGATCAAGGCACGGGCTTCCTGTTGAAGGACAGCAGAAGGGAAAGAGAAACCTTTCCCCTAAATATAGACTAAACATCCTGAGTTCCTGTCCCAGTCTAACCTTGAGGCTGGGGTGAGGATCGTTTCCTCTGAGTGTTGGGGAAGGGAAGATTAGATATTTGAGCAAAGTTGGAGTTTACCAAAAGAACATAAGAGGGAAAGGGTGCTGAGTTGAGTACACTTGAGATTCAATGTGTGGTTTGAGGACTAGCAGCCTCAACATCACCTGGGACCTGTTAAAAATCTAAAAGCTTACGGCTCACCTCAGGTTTCAGGTGGCGCTGGTGGTAAAGAACCTGTCTGCCAGTGCAGGAGATCTAAGAGACGTGGGTTTGATCCCTGGATCGGGAAGATCCCCTGGTGGAGGGCATGGCAACCCAGCCCAGTATTCTTGCCTGGAGAATCCCATGGACAGAGGAGCCTGGAGGGCTACATACAGTCCATAGAATTGCAGAGTCAGACATGACTGAAGCGACTTAGCATGCAAAGGTCCCTAAACTAGCGTCTGCATTTTAGCAAGATTCCCCAGGTGATTCATATACACATAAGTAACATTTGAGAAGCATTGCCCTACACCGGGTACTCTCTTTCTAGGACCTTTGCCTGGCATGTAAAATAGATGAACATCTACGTCTTCTTCAAGACCAGGTGTAAAGAATTACCTTCGGTGCTGTCACTCCTGAGCTTCCCTGGCATTTTGTTCCTACCTCTATTGTATCTCTTCATCTCATTGTTTTGTAGTTAGTTGTTTAAATTATCTTAGAATCTGTGTTTCCATTGCACAGGGCATGGGTTTGATCCCTAGTCAGAGAACTAAAATCCTTCAAGCTGCACATCATGGTCATAAATAAATACATAAATAAATGATACTCAGTGAGTTTCCATCCATCCATTCATTTATTCAACAGATTTTATTGAATTCCTATAATCCCTGGAGGCACAATAATGAACAAATTGCCCTTCTTAATGAAGTTTAAGTTCTACCTAGAGGAGAGATGTATTTTAAAATATATGCTTTGTTATATATATTTGTGGAATGGATTAATTAATCCAACAAATATTTATTGAACACTACTATGTATGGTGATGGACAGGGAGGCCTGGTGTGCTGCAATTCATGGGGTCACAAAGAGTCGGAGACGACTGAGTGACTGAACTGAACTGAACTGTGTGTTAGGCCCTGCTGAAGGCAGTGGTAGGACATCAGTGAATAAAAACAGGTACAAATCTCTATCTTTAGTGCTCTTTATCTTCTAGTAGGAGTCACAGAGAGACTGATCCATGGTAAATAGATAAATTAATTTGTATTTTTTAAAAAAAGATAATGCTGTTTAAGTGTTGCACTCAGTATGTCAGCAAATTTGGAAAACTCAGCAGTGGCCACAGGACTGGAAAAGGTCAATTTTCTCCAATTTCATAGAAGGGCAATGCCAAAGAATGTGAAAACTATCATACCAATTGTGTTCATTTCCCATGTTAGTAAGGTTATGCTCAAAATCCCTCAAATTAGCTTCAGGAGTATGTGAACTGAGAACTTCTAGATGTGCAAGCTGGGTATTAAAAAGGCAGAGAAATCAGAGGTCAAATTTCCAACATCCATTGGATCATCAAAAAAGCAAGGAAATTCCAGAAAAAAACATCTAATTCTGCTTCATTGACTATGCTAAAGACTTTGTGTGGATCACAAAAAAATGTGGAAAATTCTTAAAGAGATGGGAATACCAGACCACCTTACCTGTCTCCGGAGAAACCTGTATGCAGATAAAGAAGCAACAGTTAGAACCAGACATGAAATAACTAGTTCAAAATTGGAAAAGGAGTATGACAATGTTATATATTGTCACCTGGCTTATTTAAATTCTATGCAGAATATATCATGTGAAATGCCAGGCTGGATGAATCACAAGCTGGAATCAAGATTTCTGGGAGAAATACCAACCACCTCAGAAAAGCAGATGATACCACTCTAATGGCAGAGAGTGAAGAGGAAATAAAGAGCCTCTTGATGAGGGTGATAGAAGAGCGTGAAAAAACTGGCTTAAAACTCAGCATTCAAAACGCTAAGATCGTGGCATCCAGTCCCATACCCATCATGGCAAATAGATGGGGAAACAATGGAAACAGTGACAGACTTTATTTTCTTAGGCTTTAAAATCACTGCTGATAGTGACTGCAGCCATGAAATTAAAAGATGCTTGCTCCTTGGGGGGAGTGCTATGACAAACCTAGATATTGTATTAAAAAGCAGAGACATTACTTTGCCCACAAAGGTCCATGTAGACAAAGCTATGGTTTTTCCAGGAATCATGTACAGATGTGAGAGCTGGACCATAAAGAAGGCCAAGTGCTGAAGAATTGATTCTTTCAAATTATGGTGCTAGAGAAGATGCTTGAGAGTCCCTTGGATTGCATGGAGATCAAACCAGTCAGTCCTAAAGGAAATCAACCCTGAATATTCACTGGAGGAACTGATGCTGAAGCTCAGTTCGGGAACTGATGCTCAAGCTCCAATATTTTGGCCACCTGATGTAAAGAGCTGACTCATTGGAAAAGATTCTGAGGCTGGGAAAGATTGAAGACAAAAGGAGAAGGGGGTGGCAGAGGAGGAGATGGTTAGATAGCATCACCAATTCAGTGGACATGAGTTGGAGTAAACTCTGGGAGATAAGGACAGAGGAGGATAGACGAGCCTGGCATGCTGTAGTCCATGGGGTCACAAAGGGTTGGACACGACAGCGACCAAACAACAACAGCAACCAATTAGAAAGTGATAAGTCCTATGAAACATGTGGAGCAAGTGAGGGTGTAAATCAAAACTGCTGGGGCCTTGGTGTAGCAATTTTAAATGGAGTAGTCCAGATGGGCTTCACTGAGGAGGTGGCAGTTTATGTCCTGGTGGGAAGAGTGGAGTATTCTTAAGTGTGACTGAAGGAATGATGGTACCACTGGGAGAAGTAAGGACATCACAACTGTGGGTCTTACTGAAGGGAGGAGGCAAGATAGGCAAGATTATGAGTTATTTTGGACTTGTTGAGGTAGAACTCTTGGTGAGATATTCAAAGGGAAATGTCCTATTGACAATGAAAAATGTGGGCCTGGAGTATGCTGGTAAGATCAGGGTGGATATTTTAGATTTAGGCATCATTAGTATGGTGGCTTAGACGGTAAAGCATCTGCCTACAATGCGGGGGACCCAGGTTCAATCCCTGAGTCAGGAAGATCCTCTGGAGAAGGAAATGGCAACCCACTCTAGTACTCCTGCCTGGAAAATCTCATGGATGGAGGAGCATGGTAGGCTACAGTACATGGGATCCCAAAGAGTCGGACACGACTGAGCAAATTCATTTTAGTATCGTGCCCAGATGTAAAAGTGAGAGAAACACTTTACAACTGGTTCACCCAGGGAAGACTCCATGTGGGAGAGAAACTCACGGCTGAACCTTGGTGAAGGCCCTAATCATAGGATAGAAGGAAGAAGACATTTTTCCTTTGCCCAGAAACATCACTGAGTCCTTCACTGAGGTCAGTGGTGAAACAAAGAAACTTGTCTTCCATATTATCCTTCCTCTATACTGATTATAGATAAAAGAATGTACATGGAAAGGGAAATATAGGAAGTACGGGATGTAGAGCTTTAATATGTCTCTGAAAGGCTGTGATAAGCAGAAAATCATAGCCTTCTGTATCTAGACAAGTTCAGTCCAACTGGCCAGGAAGAAACTGTCTGTCCTGTGACCTCCGCCTTGCCCTTGCAGCTTCGCGATAGCATAGGCCTGGGGTTAGCATGCAATCATCAGGCCAGGTCTGACTGAAGCCACTGAGCCAATCCAGGTACCTCGAGTTCAGCCCAGGCTTTGGAACTGACCTCTCCTTGGTGGTAGGCTCAGGGAGGTGAACAGGAAAGAAACTCAAACCTTGGTCGTTATTTTCTTTGGACCCATGAAGGGTGCTCGTTCTTTCCTTCCTTCTCAGCGCCTTCCTCTCCTGGCTGAGCTCTGCCTCTCTGCTCTACTCTGGTTCTCCGGAGCCAGTTCTGCCTTTATTTCATTAACACTCTCAAACATATTCTCAGAGCGCTGTGGTAAGAAAATCATACTCAAGTGTGAATTCCCAATATTACTAGTTAGTAGAACGTAAGCCATTGCTTGGGCTTCCCAGGTGGAGCTAGTGGTAAAGGACCCATCTGCCAATGCAGAAGACAAGAGACGTGGGTTAGACCCCTGCGGGAAGATCCCCTGGAGAAGGAAATGGCAACCCACCCCAGTATGCTTGCCTGGAGAATCCCCTGGACAGAGGAGCCTGGTGGGCTACAGTCCATAGCGTTGCAAAGAGTCGGACACGACTGAAGGAACTTAGCACAGCACATGGCCTTTACTAGAACTCCTTTGTTCCTTGAGTGAACAAATATGTGTGAACTCTTATGTGACAAGCATTGTGCTAGGTCCTGGAAATACAGTAGTGGATAAGTAACAGTTTCTGGAGTCCATGAAGTACCTAGCCCAGTTGGGAAACAGTTAAGAGAGTCAAATGGTTAAAGCTGACATAGTAAGAAAGTGCTACTGCTGCTGCTGCTAAGTCACTTCAGTTGTGTCCGACTCTGTATGACCCTATAGACGGCAGCCCACCAGGCTCCCCCGGTCCCTGGGATTCTCCAGGCAAGAACACTGGAGTGGGTTGCCATTTCCTTCTCCAATGCATGAAAGTGAAAAGTGAAAGTGAAGTTCCTCAGTTGTGTCTGACTCTTGGTGACCCCATGGACTGCACTCTACTAGGCTCCTCGATCCATGGGATTTTCCAGGCAAGAGTACTGGAGTAGGGTGCCATCGCCTTCTCCAAAGAAACTGCTAAAGTAGGGATAAATTGGGCTTCCTTAGGGTCCAGTGGTTAAGAACCCACCTGCCAAATCAGGGGACATGCGTTGGATCCCTAGTCTGGTAAGATCCCACTTGCCCTGAAACAACTAAGCCTATGTGCCACACCTACTGAGCCTCAATACCCTAGAGCCCAGACTTCGGCTGCAACAAGAGACGCCCCCACAAAGAGAAGCCAGAGCAGTGCAACAAAGTGTAGCCCCTACTCGCTACAACTAGAGAAAGCCTACACGCAGCACTGTAGACCCGGTGCAGTCAAAAAATAATAACAAACATATAAATTAAATAATGATAATAATGATAAAGTAGGGACAAATTTAAGTTTCATGCTGTTCATGGGGTTCTCAAGGCCGGAATACTGAAGTGGTTTGCCATTCCCTTCTCCAGTGAACCATGTTTTGTCAGAACTCTCCACCATGACCCATCCATCTTGGGTGGCCCTACACGGCATGGCTCAAAGTTTCATTGAGTTAGACGAGGCTGTGGTCCATGTGGTCAGTTTGGTTAGTTTTCTGTGATTGTGGTTTTGGTTCTGTTAAGGATAAGAGGCTTATGGAAGCTTCCTGATGAGAGAGACTGACTGAGGGGGAAACTGGGTTTTGTTCTGATGGGCAGGGCTATGCTCAGTAAATCTTTAATCCAATTTTCTGTTGATGGGTGGGGCTGTGTTCCCTCCCTGTTGTTCTACTTCAGGCCTCTTCAACAGGTCCCATGCATGCACTACTACACTCAGCACCCCCGACACTGCAGCAGACCACCACCCACCCACACCTCTGCCGGGGACTCCAATACTTTGGCCACCTGATGCAAAGAACTGGCTCACTGGAAAAGACTGATGCTGGGATAGATTGAAAGTGGGAGGAGAAGGGGATGACAGAGGATGAGATGGTTGGATGGCATCACCGACTCAATGGACATGAGTTTGAGTAAGCTCCGGGCATTGGTGATGGACAGGGAAGCCTGGCATGCTGTAGTCCATGGGGTCGCAAAGAGTCTGATATGACTGAGCAACTGAACTGAACTGAACTGAAATTTAAGTTTAGTCTTTGACGGGGAAGGTTAAAAAGTGGGAAGGGGTGTTCTAAACNGAGTAAGCTCCGGGCATTGGTGATGGACAGGGAAGCCTGGCATGCTGTAGTCCATGGGGTCGCAAAGAGTCTGATATGACTGAGCAACTGAACTGAACTGAACTGAAATTTAAGTTTAGTCTTTGACGGGGAAGGTTAAAAAGTGGGAAGGGGTGTTCTAAACAAAGGGGATGATGTGTTCGAGCTCTGGAAGCAAGACTGAGGGACCAAAGAAAAGGCGAGTGTGGTGATGAGAGGCAGTGGCGAGAGACGGGGCTGAGCTGTCAGCAATAGCCAGACCACAAGGGCTTCTAGAACGCTGTTGAGTAGCCGGATTTCATCCTGAGGCACGAGGAACCAGCTAATGGTTTTAAGCTGGGGATTGTCCTAAGCAGATTTGCATCTTAGAAAGATCCCATTAGTTGTGGTGTGGAGAACAGACTGAAGGCGCAGAGATAGGTCGGGAGGGAACTGCAGTTGCCCTGGCAGGAACTGCTAGAGACCTGAACTATGGCACCATCAGAGGAATGAAGGTGAAGGGACAGAGCCAAGAGCTCTGTAGGAGGATCTGGTGATTGATTGAATGGGGTCAGAGGAGAAAGAGGAGCCAAGGATGATTCCTAAGTTTCTGACTGCGATGGAAATACTCCTTAATGGCAGAATTGCAAGGCATCCGTGACCCGGGTCTGTAAGCATAGTTATTTTTTGGGTGGGGCGCATGCTTGTCACACTTAAAATCACATTATGCAAACAGCTGCCTATCCCAAATATTTACCTTTAAGGATGGCTCTGGCACTCATTTTTACTTACTGGCATAGGGAGGCTTTTTGTCGTGCTAGGATGGGAGTGTCTGTGGGCTGAGTGCTTTCAAAGTGTAGTGAAGGACTACAAAGGGTATTTCTTAGAATTAGTCAGGTTATTGGCAGTTTTCACCTAAATGATATCTTGAATCCAATCCCCAACCCGTCTCTCACATTATGAAGTTTCATCTTTATGCAACCTCTTTCCCCTTTGGAGCCCGTTCTTCCCATCTCCTGTTTATAATGGAGGCAGTTGACAGCTGAAAGTCTTTTAATAGCATGACATATTGAATTGAATCAGCTTTCTTTTACTACTGGCTTTTACTACTGTTTATATCTGAGCACTGTGTACACACACACACACACACACACACA
>SJYA01001962.1:528104-554332 GCA_006410615.1 Neotragus moschatus | reverse complement strand
TGTCTGTCTGTCTGTCTGCACTCAGTTGTGTCCTACTCTTTGTGACCCCATGGACTGTAGCCTGCCAGGCTCCTCTGTCCATGGAATTTTCCAGGCAAGAATATTAGAGCAGGTTACCGTTTCCTCCTCCAGGGGATCTTCCCAACCCAGGGATCAAACCCACATCTCTCATGTCTCCTGCATTGGCAGGCGGACTCTTTACCACCGTTCCACCTGGGAAGACCGCAGAGGCTCCTAGCTGGCACCTTTAAGAACTGTTAGGAAGTCAGATTTTTTTGCTTGTGCAACAGTGTATAAGCTTTCAGTCATCCCTGTAAACTGAATAAAAGGCATTTGCCAGTTGGACAGTGTAGCCATCTTTCAAATTAAGCCTCTCAGTGTCTGGCATTGATAACCATGCTCAAGGCTAAGACAATAAAATGTGATCATTCTTCAATTCAAGGACAAACACAATACTTGGATGAGTGATGTTTAGAAGATGTATCTTTACCAAAGTAATGGTTTATCTGTATATCTATGCTTTTAGATAATGGATCGTTGTGAACCCTGCCCTAAACTCCTAAAGGGTTTCATGTCTCTGAAATGAGAAAAAGACTAGTTTTATAGGTGTTTGTTTTTTCTTCTTCAAGGCATTCTGGTTGCTGAATTATGTGTTGCACCAAGGCCTTTGGAGGAAGAGGGTAGGTTGGTGACTTAGAAAGGTCTAGTGAAAACTTCTATTTATGTGACCCTGGTGGCTGATGGGAGTGATTGGGGCACCTAACCTATTTTCTTAGAGGCTAATTGCTTTAGAATAACAGAGTAAGCTGACTGACACACAGGCTCTGGTTGGTTGTTTGGGAAGATTCTATCATTACTTGCTGTCTCATAGACAAAGTAGATCGGAAAGCAAATAAATGGCTGTATATTCATTCATTTATCCCCCATAGCTTGTAACTGAAGACTGCTGTGACAATTTGCCTACCCAATTCTGCCTGCCTGTCTTGGGCCCCAGAGGAGCTAAATGAAAAAGGAAGGGAGGTTCTGGGCTGGGGATGTGAGCAGAGGAACTTTGCCTCTGCCAGTGCAGAGACGACGATGAGGGGAAAAAAGAGCTGAGGGAAAAATCAGTATGAATCAATCAGCTTGGCTACCCTGTTTTTTTTTGTCAGGTCCACTTGACCCATTTGGAGAATGGGAAGTGGAAGCCACAACCTCTGGGTTCTTTGCACAACCACAGACTAGCTGGGAGACTTTGCATACACTGATTTTCTCTAAACCTCAATTTCCTCCCTGGGAAGATGAAAGTGTTGGACCAGGTAGTGTCCGTTTCTGGATTCTTCTGAACTCACTGCTTTGCTCTTAACCTTTCCTGACCCTGCTAGGGAAGGCTGGCTTCCTCACAGCCACATACTGCTGGCTGAAAGAAAAGAAAGTGAAAGTGAGGTCGCTTNTTTCCTCCCTGGGAAGATGAAAGTGTTGGACCAGGTAGTGTCCGTTTCTGGATTCTTCTGAACTCACTGCTTTGCTCTTAACCTTTCCTGACCCTGCTAGGGAAGGCTGGCTTCCTCACAGCCACATACTGCTGGCTGAAAGAAAAGAAAGTGAAAGTGAGGTCGCTTAGTTGTGTCTGACTCTTTGCGACCCCATGGACTGTAGCCTACCAGGCTCCTCTGTCCATGGGATTCTCCAGGCAAGAATGGGTTGCCGTTTCCTTCTCCAGGGAATCTTCCCGACCCAGAGAGTAAGTAGAAATCAGTAGCTGTGTGGGTGCGTTCCCCATAGACTTGGCAACTGCAGATCATCTAAGTCAGGGGCTCTGTAAGATAAGGTCTGGGACACGCAACGTTGGGAGCACCTGGGAACCTGTTAGAAATGGCTGCTCTGGGGATCCCCTACCCCTTTGGCCAGACCCCCAGGGACTGTGAGAGTGGGGTCTGGCAACCTGTGTTTTAATAGGCCCTTCAGGTGACTCTGATGCATGTTCATGCTCACGCTCATGTTTGAATGAAGCGTAATATATACACTGAGGTAAAAAGCACTCCGCTGTTGTTTCTGTTATATTTTGCTGGTCCTGGCATAGCCAATTTGGTGTTTTTATCTTTGAAAACACGCCCAAGGGCCCTAGTGATAAGATGAGATCTGAAATGAGCTGAGTCAACTCTGTACGTCAAAACGCTGTCACATTTAAACATTTCAACTGGGTTTTTTTTTTCTTTTTTGACAATTAGAGTCAAAAAATATATATAAAATATAGCCCCATGCGTGCACAAAGAGAACTCTGGGAAATGTAGTTTATTTATTTATTACCAGATTGCTTTGTAAAAGGAGCTGGGGGAAGTTTGGAAACTGTCTCCCTGGAGAGGTATGAAGTTTTCCAGGGCACCCCAGACTTGGTGAAAGAGGCCATTTCTGCCGTCTCTGGCAGCAGCCCTCGGGTAAAAGCCCACTACATTTTATCTTTGCGTGTTTGTTTGTTCTGCTTGTTAAACACTGGCTTTCATACCGTCTTGTTCTGTAATTCAAAACTGACTTTATAATTAGGTCTGAAAAGGAATGGTTCCCAGGCAATTCCTCTATGAAACTGGTAAAGACAGTTGCGTTCACTTTGGCTGGTTTCAGTGTAATTTGTCTGAAGGGGCTGCAGGGCCACTCTGTTTGAAGTTATATTGGGCTGGCCTCTCTGTGTATTTGCAGCGGGTGTGGGAGAGGGGAGGGTGAGGACCAAGTCCTGCTCTTGGGGATCTTCTGTGGACAAGCAGAAGACGTTGGCAGACTTTTCTCTTTCATCTTTGGACAGTAAACTCTGAATTGGTTCATGCGTTTAAGCCCACCTGGCTCAAGTTTAGTTGTTTGGCCCCGAGGAAAAGGTTTAACCAGCTAAATTACAGGAGCCATAGGGGACTGCTTGGAGAGCAGGCTGAAAACGATTATTGGTGTGCTAATTCAACGTTTTTCTTTCTGAGTTCCATCTCGAGGAGTCCTGAGATTTTCTAGTTAATTTGCATACTTGAAAGTTGGAGTTCCAACCTGACTTCTCAATAGAGATGATTATGACAACATTTGTGAAACCTCTTTGCTTCAGCATCTGGGTTCAGGACCATCAGGAGGCCTAAAAAGAGGAAAGCAGATCCAATCTGGCAGGACCTTGGATCCCTACCACTGGTTTCCACTAGAGCAAATCCACTTTATTTGTTTTGGTTGTTTACACTTCCAGTTAAGATTTCCTTTGGAGAAAATGTTTCACGGCTTTAAAAAGTTTGAAAACTACTGGTTTAGACTAGACGTATCCAGCCCAACCCTTGGCCTCTAAATCAAATCAGTCCACCTGTTAGCCTGAAGACCAAGTCTCAAACTCTGGGGGCACTGGGGACCATCCTTTGCCATTCCTGGTACACTCAACTCGCCTTTGCCCACAAGCTCAGACTTCAAACCTGCCTCTGCTTCCAGCAGCCATTGTTCTGCTCCTCCCCCGGCATGTGGAGTCTTAATTCCCTTGCCCTGTTAGAGGCTGCCTGGCCCCACGTCCTCTGGTCTCCTACTGTCTGGCATCTAGCTGGGGAGGGCTCTTGAGTCATAACATCCCTGTAACTTCTTGGCTTTGTGGTTTGTCCAGACCTACATAATATGGTGTTCTTCTTAGTGCCTTTGTCCAGAATGGAGTCACCCCAGCTCACTGCTTCTTGCCTGAATTCATCTCTAGAACTACATTTTTATTTTTTTGCCATACTGTGCATCTTGTGGAACCTAAGTTCCCTGACTAGGGATGGAACCTAGGCCCACAGCAGTGAAAGTGCCAAGTCCTAACCAGGGCAGCCAGAGAATTCCCTGTGACTGCATTTGGAGAGATGTAGGTTGATTGCCAGCCTTCTACCAGAATTGAGTCATTGAGTCCTTTGAATGTTTTAGTCCCATCACGTTTGTGATTGTTCCATTTAAAATAAAGAAACTGCAGCCACTCGTTTGTTATTGCCCACCACGTGGACGGTACAGGGAAACAGAACAGCAGGAAGCACTGCTTCCGTGAAGAAAACCTCACTTTCATCAGCTCCACCTGGATACCATTAGGACGGTTCCTCTGTGCCACTGACAGATTGATGAAGAAACTAGAAGTCTGAGTCTACCATTCACAGTGAAAAGTCAGGCTTTGAAATCAGGAGGACTAGAGTTCTTATTCTGTCTCCTTCGATTCCTAGCTGATGACCCAGAACATGCCTCCTTGTTGTGGCAGTCCGAGTGCTGGTTGCAAAAGAATTTCCAGGTACAGAGTATTGCAGAAAGGAATGAGCTTATTATGAACAAAGAGCAGAGATAATGTGGGCGCTGTGAGCACAGCGGGCCAACCTCCTGACAGACCAGGGGGAGCTGGCAGAAGCTGTTAGAAAAGCAGGCTGCTCAAAGGAGAGCCAACCCCTTTTGTGGATTAGCAGCCAATTTTTACAGCTTCAAGACAAAGGACATGCCTGCTGGAAGGGAGGCATTAGGTGACTGGTTAGGGTGGGTAATTTTCCTCATTTGAGGTCCAGAAGCTGGCCAGTAAGGCTCAGGGGGCTTTTGACAACAGTTACAATGGGGCTCAGTCAGTTCCCAAGGTGACCTTGGTTCTGGGCTCCACGTCTATGACCTTGATGCTGGGCCTTGCGCCTGTAACCTTGGGGTGGGAATCCACACTCCTGAGCCTCTGATTGCTCATCTGTAACCCAGCAGTGATAATACCATCTCATAGGATCCTTGTAAACTCAAACGGCAATGTGGGTTGTAAATGTGTGCATGCATATTTCCTAACGTCACTTAGCATATGCAAATGTTAAAAACAAATATTTTTCTTCTATCTTCCCTCAGCACTTTCCATAGCACATAGTAGGTGCTCAAAAGTGCTAGAACCGCTATTGTAGAGGCCTTCAGTTAGGTCTGGAGAATGATATTCTGTGTTTTCCACTCTCTGTCCATATGTCAGCTGGGTTCGGTTTCCCTCTACGGTGATCCGCGGGTTCACTGGAGCTTTGCTTTGTCTTAGTGTTTTTTCCTTTTGATAGCCTCAGCTCTGCAGAATGGCTGATAGTTATTTTTTATTTCAAGTACAGTTGCTAGTTATGATAACGACTTTCTCTTTTTTAAAAAAAATTACTTATTTGTTTGGCTGTGTCGGGTCTTGGTGCGATGTGAAGGATCATACGGTATCTTCGTTGCATAATGTGCGGTTGTTTTGCTGTGATGCATGTATTCTCCAGTTGTGGTACATGGGCTCAAGAGCACTCGGGCTGAGTAGTTGTGGCACATGGGCTTATTTGCTTCTGAGCATGGGCTTCCCTGGTAGCTCAGCTGGTAAGGAATCTGCCTGCAATGCAGGAGACCTGGGTTCGATCCCTCATTTGGGAAGATCCCCTGGAGAAGGGCATAGCAACCCACTCCGGGATTCTTGCCTGGAGAATCCCAATGAACAGAGGAGCCTGGTGGGCTGCAGCTCATGGAGTTGCAACGAGTTGGACACAACTGAGTGACTAAGCACAGCACACATATGGGATCTTAGTTCCCTGACCAGAGATGGACCCATCTCCCTGCATTGGAAGGCAGACTTAACCCGTGGACCCACCAGGGAAGTCCCCCTCAATAACTACTTTCTTAAAACACTTTTTTTCGGTCATCTCATTGCTTTTCCATTAAAGTCCAAAATGTAACGTGGCTTATTGTACCTGCCCCATCCCATCCTGCCTCCTCTCAGTTTCAGCTTGCTCTCTGTCTTCTGTCATGTTCTCAGCTGGGCAGTGTCCCCTCGAGCCCCTGGGCCTCTGTACATGTCACCCCTCTGTTTAGAGTGCCTTCCCGTGCCTGCTCCCTTCACCTCTGTCCCCCACCGCCTTGCCCCAGTCATTTGCTCAGATCCATTTCCACCTGTCTTCTGCTTGATATAGTAAGGGACCAACCCACGCAAACTCCATTTTCCACACTTCCTTTCCAATTGACTTTTAGTTCTATTTGGCCAGTGGAAAGCCCTGGCAGGAAATTAAGAAGGCAAGGGGAAGGTGGAAACTCAGGTAACTGCCTCCACCACCCCCAACTTGCAAAGCATCTCCTAGCAGTACCTGTATCACCTTCCTGGCTTCAGCATCTGCACATGGCCCCTTCTTCTGTGTTCCCAGCTCTCACTACTAGCTCTGATTCCTGGACTCTATACTAGGTCACCCCAAGCCCTGGGGTGGCTACAGCTTACTGCTGTTGATGATCTCTGAAAATATCCCTCTCCTGTTTGCTCTTCACATCCTAGTAACTCATAACTCAACTCCTAAATTCAATTCCCTCTAGTGAATATGCTATCTAGATTGGTCATAACTTTTCTTCCAAGGAGTAAGTGTCTTTTAATTTCATGGCTGCNAAGAGATGAGGGTTCAACCCCTGGGTCGGGAAGATCCCCTGGAGGAGGGCATGGCAATCCACTCTGGTATTCTTGCCTGGAGAATCCCATGGACAGAGGAGCCTGTCAGGCTACAGTCCATAGGATTGCAAAGAGTTGGACACGACTAAAGCAACTTAGCATATACGCACTATTCACTGTACATTTTCCATATGCCTGGCACACTGCTTACTTAGCAGGGCAATTTATGAAAAATTTCATGTGGTAGAACAACTTGATTACAGCATTAACTGTATCTGTATTCAAGGATGTAGGCTGATCAGCAAGGAATGAGAGGAATTTTTCAGTATCTCTTCCTAGGAAGGAACCTAGGCGCTGTGTTCTGAAGCTTAGATTTCTTTTACCTTCTGGGAAGTCAGGTAGCCTTTATTTATGAAGGTCCAAATCACAGATGGAAACCTAGGGCCCTGAGTTTCTGTTTTATTTGGCCTAAAAAATGTTTCAGGAGAATTTGAATTAGAAACCTACATTTAAAACATAGGAATTTTTAAAGATCAGTTTTTCTAAAACAGATTTTATATAAAAATTCTGAATTTCTCATGTGTGTTGAAAAATCAGATTTGGTAACATTCAATCTGACTCCATTGTGACAACAATCAGCTAGAGCTGAGTTGAGGCTGTCGGGTGACACAAGCTTGCTCTTCTCATGTTGCCACTGTCCCCAAATGCCTGGGGATCTTCTGTGGGGCCCATTTCATTGAAGAACATTCCTGCCTATGAGCATCCCCTATGAATGTTTGATCTCTGCACTGGGGCATGATGGGAAAATAACTATATATTTCTAGATCACGGAGGAAGACTGGCCCAGAAGTGACTTCTTCAAATCTGGACAAGAGGACAGGATCTGTGGCATGTCCACAAGCACATGTATTGGGTGTAAAGCCTTTTAAATCTTATTTTTTTTCTGCCAAATATGTAGATATAGACCAAACATTCACTGAGCCATGCATAGTTGTCATATAATGTGTAAAAATTGGATCATTGTTTTAAATGGATCCTATTTCATTTAAACTTAATTTATTGAATATAGAAATGAATCATAAACATCTTCATGGGTAGTGAAGATATGGGTTATATAGGGTTTCCCTGGTGGCTCAGCAGTAAAGAATCTGCTTGCCAATGCGGGTTCAATCCCTGGGTCTGGAAGATCTCCTGGAGAAGGAAACGGCAACCCACTCCAGCATTCTTGCCTGGAGAATCCCATGGACCGAGGAGCTTGGCGGGCTACAGTCCATGGGGTCGCAAAAGAGTCAGACACGACTGAGCAACTGAACAGCAACAACAATGGGTTATACAGGAAATAATTGGTGTATTGGTTTCCTGTGGCTGCTATAACAAACTGCCACCAATTTGATAGCTTAAAACAATAGAACTTTTATTCTTTTATAGTTCTGGAGGCCAGAAGTCCATAATCAAGGTATTGGCAGGGCTACATTCCCTCTTAGGACTCTAGGGGAGACTCCTCCCTCGTTTCTTTCAGCTTCTGGCAGCAGCAGGCAGACTGCGCAACTGCGGTGAGTATGTCTGTCTTCACAGGACCTCCACGTGTCAGCAATCTCCCTCCACTGTTCTCTTGTAAGGACACCCGTCACTGAATTTAAAGACCACCCAGATAGTTGAGGATGGTCTCACCTTGAGATCCTTAATTACATCTGCAAAGACCCCTTTTCCACATCAAGTCCCATGTACAGCTTCCAGGAGGACATACTATTTGAGGGAGTGGAGGTGGGAAGAGGGCACCATTGAAACCACTGTGTGCTGTGCTCAGTCACTTTAGTCGTGTCCATCTCTTTGCAACCCCATGGACTGTAGCCCGCCACGCTCCTCTGTCCATAGGATTCTCCAGGCAAGAATACAGGAATGGGTTGCCATGCCTTCCTCCAGGGGATCTTCCTGATCGAGGGATCGAACCCATGACTCTTGCTCCTCCTGAACTGCAGATGGATTCTTTACTGCTGAGCCACCGGGGACTATACTTAGATAAATAATTTTTCTCTTAAAAATGATTTTTAAAAACATTGATTGGTTCCACTTTCTGGGTCCCTTTTTTTGTGTGGCTGTAAGGTGGGCAGAACTGAGCTGAGGGCAGAACTCATTTTGAGTCATTGAGTGGCTCCAGGGTATAGTGTGGTAATAAAATACTGGCCACACACCTAAGAAATATGCACTGAGGGTTTAGATCCCCATGCTTTGCCCTCTAGAGGAAGTGGTGGCGAAAGTGCAGCAGCAAGGTTATGGATCCCTCTCCCCAGGGTGTGGGACTGGGATGACAAAACTCAAGTGAGGCTTCTAGAGAGTCCAACAGCCACTACTCGTTCATGCACTGTTCAACATTTCTAAAAAGCTTACTTCAATAAGGAGTTATTTTGTTTGGCAGACAAGAAAGAGCTATTTTAACAGTTCTCTTTTATTTATTCTGCCTCCGGGATTATGCATGGAAGGATTCGGTGTGGTTGGCACATAGTTCCCTTTCAGATTTCTGAAGTTACCCTGACCACCCGAAAACTAGATTCTTAGAATATCCAGGTTCTGGGAGCAATCCAGAGCCTTCATTGGTGATGAGGCTATGTGTATGGTACCCGGAGTGAGGTATCATTCTTTGAATATGGTAGCAAGGTTCAGCAGAACCTTCAAGAAAACATTTCCTACACTGTCCAAAAAGTTCCCATAAATGGGAATGTTATAACAGTCGATCACATTTACCAGGTGCTTCAAAGAGCCCTGGCACAGTGCTGGGCCCTTGGCAGGTACTACATTTATTCTTTCATTTAAACTTTATAATAACTCTTGAGGCACACGTTATTTTTATTATCCGCATTTTATAAATGAGGACATGGAGGCACAGAGAAGTTAACCACTTGCCCAAGATTGATGAGCAGCACAGGCAAGACTCAAAGCCAGCCGGAACAGCTCTGGAGACCATGCTCTTAACCACTTCATCTGCGTCTCCTACTCTGTGTCTTTTTCTCTGGCCGCTCTGGGTCTTCGTTGCTGAGCTCGGGCTTTTTTCTCTCTGGTTGTGGTGATCGGGGACTACTCTTCCTTGTGGTGTTTGAGCCTCTCATTGTGGTGGCCTCTCCTGTTGCAGAGCTCAGACTCTAGGTGCACGGGCTTCAGAGCTGTGTGGCTCACGGCTTAGTTGCCCCTCAGCATATGGGATCCTCCAGGACCAGGGATGGAACCCGTGTCTTCTGCATTAGCAGGCAGACTTAACCACCGGACTACCAGGGAAGTCTTCTCCTACTCTAATTCTGACAAAACTGTGCCCTGGCTAGGGTCATCTCCAGTGTGCCCCCATCCCTTCCCTCCTTTTCCTTCTCCTTCCTTCCTGAGACCAGGAGGGTGGAAGAAAGTCTATGGATTTTTCTGTCAGTCTGACCTCAATTCAAACCCTGTTTGTGTGCACCTAGACAGGTTAGATAACCTTTCTGAGCCTCAGTTCCCTCAGTTTAAAATGCTCATTATAATAACTAGTTCATAGAATTGTCATGTGAATTGAATAATATATTGTAGTGAATGCTGTGAAGTGCTACCCAGATCACCACTGGGTCCAAGGGGCCCTTCACTTCCCTCCCCTGCTGCTGCTGGAACTTTGCCTGCTGACTGTTCAGAGCTGAGCCTCTACTGGTAATTGCTGTTAGCTAAAGGGAGTCATACTAAAGAGCAGAGACATTACTTGGCCAACAAAGGTCCATCTAGTGAAAGCTATGGTTTTTCCAATAGTCATGTATGGATGTGAGAATTGGAATATAAAAAAAACTGAGTGCGAAGAATTGATGCTTTTGAACTGTGGTGTTGGAGAATGCTCTTTAGAGTCCTTTGGACTGCAAGGAGACCCAATCAGTCAATCCTAAAGGAGATCAATCCTGGGTGTTCATTGAAAGGACTGATGCTGAAGCTGAAACTCCAATACTTTGGCCACCTGATGTGAAGAACTGACTCATTGGAAAATGACCTTGATGCTAGGAAAGATTGAAGGTGGGAGGAGAAGGGGACAACAGAGGATGAGATGGTTGGATGGCATCACCGACATGATGGACATGAGTTTGAGTAGGCTCCGGGAGTTGGTGATGGATAGGGAAGCCTGGCATGCTGTGATTCATGCGGTTGCAGAGTCAGACGCAACTGAATGACTGAACTGAAATGAAGGGAGTCAGTCACTGGAAGTTCTGACCCCTCCTCAGGGTCAACCCGTGTCCAGTAATTTCTCAGCTGAATGTGAAGAGAGGGCATGAGCTCAGCCCCTTTACCTCAATTTAGGACAACGCTGAAGGACCATCCCAGCTCCAGAGGCTTTTCATAGGAGGACTGGGTGATGTTGCTATAGCAGCTCCATCATCACTGCACTTCTCCCTCTGCCTAGTCTTGCTGCCTTCAGCCCTCTCCGGTGTTGGTATTGACATCACTTCCCAGTGAACTTTCATCCCCTAGTCTGTTTCCTGAGGAAACTGATTTATAGTAGTTAGTGTTTGCAGGATGTCTGACAGGTGGTGTACATTCGATAAATTCTTTCCAAGGTTCCTGCTCACCTCAGGTACATCCTACAGCAATGCCTCACCACTTGGGAGCATATTGTGCCTTGGGTTACCTCTGTTTCACCAGAATTTAGCAATCCTATGTCTTACATCCACAGGGGAGCACATTGTCAAAAGCTGGTTAGTCATGGGTCAATGTCTCTCTTTACCTGGATGGGGGAGGGGGACATGTAACCTGCATCAAGTTGGTCACAGGGTGAGCTTGATTCTAGAGAAGACCCAGTCACACCATGTAGGTAGCTGCTCACAGCCCCAGACATAAAAGGCTTTCAGTGAATGTTTGTCGTAAAGCTATGATGTAATGATGGAAGGCTGCTACTGACCCTGAAGAATAGACATTCAGTTTTCAGAATTCAAAATAGATGGAATTCAAAAACTAGACACAAACGGTCTTTCAACAGTAAGCACTTTGAGAACTTCATAACATTTGGAATTTCTGTACCATCAGCAACATGCCTGAGAAATCTAAGCAGTGTGGCCTAACAGCTACAGGGTATAGATAGAACAGGGAGCAGCTATAACACACAACTAGTGGGACACATGGTCTTGCCCCCTGGCAACATTGCCTGCAGAGCCTCTGACCACCCCAGGCTGGGGACTGTATGGCCAGAAGAAGAAGCAGTCTGGGGCAGTTCTGTGCATTGTTCTGTGGGCAGGCTATGGGCACTGCAGAAAAGTCAGTGGGCTATTCCAGATGATGGTCACTATGCGCCTTGATTTTCCACTTTATTGCAAGATAATATGAAGATGGGAGGTAATATGAATATGTATAGAGTGATACTCTATAGCCAACACTACTGGCCTGCTGTAGTGTTAAAGGCATGTGGTATACCTTTATCAAGGAGTATCCCTAAGCAATGGCCTATGCTTTAAAGTAACCAATAAAAATGATTCAGTGCAATCCCTATCAAGCTACCAATGGTATTTTTCACAGAGCTAGAACAAATAATTTCACAATTTGTATGGAAATACAAAAAACCTTGAATAGCCAAAGCAATCTTGAGAAAGAAGAATGAAACTGGAGCAATCAACCTGTCTGACTTCAGGTTCTACTACAAAGCCACAGTCATCAAGGCAGTATGGTACTGGCACAAAGACAGAAATATAGATCAATGGAACAAATTAGAAAGCCCAGAGATAAATCCATGCACCTATGGACACCTTATCTTTGCCAAAGGAGGCAAGTATATACAATGGAGAAAAGACAATCTCTTTAACAAGTGGTGCTGCGAAAACTGGTCAACCACTTGTAAAAGAATGAAACTAGAACACTTTCGAACACCATACACAAAAATAAACTCCAAATGGACTAAAGATCTAAACGTAAGACCAGAAACTATAAAACTCCTAGAGGAGAACATAGGCAAAACACTCTCCAACATAAATCACAGCAGGATCCTCTATGACCCACCTCCCAGAATATTGGAAATAAAAGCAAAAATAAACAAATGGGATCTAATTAAAATTAAAAGCTTCTGCACAACAAAAGAAACTATAAGCAAGGTGAAAAGACAGCCTTCAGAATGGGAGAAAATAATAGCAAATGAAGCAACTGACAAAGAATTAATCTCAAAAATATACAAGCAACTCCTGCAGCTCAATTCCAGAAAAATAAATGACCCAATCAAAAAATGGGCCAAAGAACTAAACAGACATTTCTCCAAAGAAGACATACAGATGGCTAATAAACACGTGAAAAGATGCTCAACATCACTTATTATCAGAGAAATGCAAATCAAGACCACAATGAGGTACCATTTCACACCAGTCAGAATGTCTGCGATCCAAAAGTCTACAAGCAATAAATGCTGGAGAGGGTGTGGAGAAAAGGGAACTCTCTTACACTGTTGGTGGGAATGCAATCTAGTACAACCACTATGGAGAACAGTATGGAGATTCAGAGATTCCTTAAAAAACTGAAAATAGAACTGCCATACGACCCAGTAGTCCCACTGATGGACATACACACCAAGGAAACCTGAATTGAAAGAGATACGTGGACCCCAATGTTCATCGCAGCACTGTTTGTAGTAGCCAGGACATGGATGCAACCTAGATGTCCATCAGCAGACGAATGGATAATGTGGTACATACACAGAATGGAGTATTACTCAGCCATTAAAAAGAATACATTTGAATCAGTTCTAATGAGGTGGATGAAACTGGAGCCTATTATACAGAGTGAAGTAAGCCAGAAAGAAAAACACCAGTACAGTATACTAACGCATATATATGGAATTTAGAAAGATGGTAACGATAACCCTGTATGTGAGACAGCCAAAGAGACACAGATGTATAGAACAATCTTTCGGACTCTGTGGGAGAGGGCAAGGGTGGGATGATTTGAGAGAATGGCATTGAAACGTGTAATATCATATGTGAAACAAATTGCTAGTCCAGGTTTGATGCAGGATACAGGATGCTTGGGGCTGGTGCACTGGGGTGACCCAGAGGGATGGGATAGGGAGGGAAGTGGGAGGGGGGTTCAGGATGGGGAACACGTGTACACCGGTGGCAGATTCATGTTGATGTGTGGCAAAACCAATACAATATTGTAAAGTAATTAACCTCCAATTAAATAAATTTATATTAAAAAAGTAAAATAATGAAGCATTAAAACAAAACAAAACAAAAAAGAATAACTAATAAAAATGAACCTCCCTGATGGTCCAGTGGTTTAGAATCCACCTTGCCAATGCAGGGAAAACGGATTCTGTCCTACATGCTGCAGGGAAGATAAGCCCAGGTGCCTCAGCTACTGAGCCCATGCAACCTAGAGCCTGTGCTCCACATCCAGAGAAGCCGCCACAATGAGAAGCCCAAGCACCACAGCTAGAGAGTAGCCCCTGTTCACTTCAACTAGAGAAAGCCCGAATGCAGCAACAAAGACCCAGTGCAGCCAAAAGTAAATAGATAAAACAATAAAAATAACTTTAAAAGTCCCCTAACCTACTATGACGCACAAAGGCCACTTAGTATTGCTTATGTTGGGAGGTCAAGAGGTTTGCCAAAAAAGAACACAAGCTCGGGTGCAAGACTGAGCTGGTTTTTAAATTGGGTCCACTTTGTAAGTTTGACCTGATAACCTTAGAAATTATTAATCTTATAGATCCTTCCTTCAACTGCGGAATGAACATAATTTTTCCTCCTAGTCTTTGTTGCAAGAATTTAATGAGAACATTCATTTCAAATCTCTTTGCTATGAAATACTACTCAAATAAAAGATATCCATATATTGCATGGAAATAGTGATATTTAAGCACTCATTGGTGAACAATTTTGGGGTTCTCAGGAAATCTTCCTTAGACATTGTAGTGGGAGTCTGTTCATTCTGGCCTTTTTTTGGGTAACAGAACCCTTCTTCTCTGTAGGAAATTCCTTTCATGTGACTTGCTAGCAAATGACCTTATCTCCTCTAACCACAGGAGACGAGAACAAAATTGTCCTCTCTCACCATGTCATTTGGTCCAGGGATGAATATACAATCCTACTTGGGTTAGTCAGAGCCTTCTCCAGACTATTGGGCTAGAGATATTGGGAAAGATTGTTACTTTTCACTAGATTGCCAGATTGGTAGGATGTTAAGCTGGGGATGCTGGAGAATGTCTGGAGCAGACTTGTCCAGGAGGTGGTGAGAGTGAATCTCAAAGGAGCATGACAGCCTGGATCCAGCCACTCTAGGAACTAGCTACACCTCTACTCTTCCCAGATATGGGAACCAAAGACATTCCCCTTTTCCTTAAGTTGGTTTGAATCTTGCAGCCAACAGGGTTTTGCACAATGCAAGACTTCATAATAAGTTAGCAGACTTGAATCAATAATACCTATTTCCAGAGAATCAAATAGGTCTTAGCATCTCCTCCTCACCTGTAAAATGAAGGGCAGCATATTTACTTCCCAAGGTGCTTGTGAAGGTTCAAAGAGGTAACATATGTAAAATTCCTTCTTTGTTGTTCATAAAATGTTAGCTACTCTGCATTGGGCGTGGGGAGTCTCTACTGGATTTATATGGCTCAGTTCAGTTCAGTTGCTCAGTTGTGTCTAACTCTTTGCAACCCCATGGACTGAAGCATGCCAGGCCTCCCTGTCCATTACCAACTCCTGGAGTTAATTCAAACTCACATCCATTGAGTTGGTGATGCCATCCAACCATCTCATCCTCTGTCTTCCCCTTCTCTTCCTGCCTTCAATCTTTTCCAGCATCAGGGTCTTTTCATATGAGTCAGTTCTTCACATCAGGTGGCCAAAGTATTGGAGTTTGACTTCATATAAATGTTTCTCACTTTAGGAAAAAATATCTACTGTCATCTTGAGTTCCTGGTTACCCTCCACAACAAATTTGCTTAACAACAAAGTTAAGCTTTTCCTCCATAAATTAGCTTCAGTCCTGTTCTGTATAGGACTGATTTCATCCCAAGGTGAGGCAACAACCTCCTAATATTTCTTTAATTGCTGTTCCACCAATCCTCTTCATCTTATGGCTGATGCTTGGGATTGTACCATCAGAGCTTAATTTAAAAATAAAATTATTAAAATATAATATATATGTGGAAATGTAGACATATTGTGAGTATGTGCTTCAATGAATTCCCACAAACTATAGCCCTCATCCAAAGTACGAAAGAGAAAATTACTAGCATCTCAGAAGCCTCCCCCGTGTTTCCTGTCCTAAGCCATTGTATTCCTCCAAAAGTAACCTCTGTCTTGATTTCTAAGAGCATCGATTATTTTACCTGTTCCTTCTTCTTTATATAAAAGAAATCATCTGGGGGCTTACTCATTAGTATCTGACTTCTTTTGCTCAGTATTATTATTATAAGATTCATTCATCTTGTTGAGCTACAGTTTGTCCATTCCCATCACTGCAAAGAATTCCACCCTACTATTTATTCATTCAATTGTTAACAGGCATTGCTTCCCTGGTGGCTCAGTTGGCAAAGAATTCACCTGCAGTGCAGGAGACCCAGGTTCAATCTCTGGGTCAGGAAGATCCCCTGGAGAAGGAAATGGTAACCCACCCCAGTATTCTTGCCTGGGAAATCCCATGGACAGAGGAGCCCAGAGGGCTACAATCCACGGGGTTGCAAGAGTTGGACACAACTTAGTGACTAAGCCACCACCACCACCACATGAATAGCGTTGCTGTAAATGGGACTTTGCTTCCAAGGTGACACTAGTGGTAAAAAAAAAACAAAACCGTGTGCCAATGCAGGAGATGGCAGAGACACAGGTTCGATCCCTGGGTTGGGAAGATTCCCTGGAGAAGGAAATAGCAACCCACTCCAGAATTCTTGCCTGGAGAATTCCATGGACAGGGAAGCCTGGCGAGCTGCAGCCCATGGGGTCACAAAGAGTTGGATGTGACTGAATCAACCAAGCTCATACACACGAATCGAACTTTTAGCTGAACATATTGATGCAATTCTGTTGAATGTATACCTACTAGATGGATTACTGAGTTGTGAAACACACTTTTTTTCAGCTTTAATAGATATCACATAACATTTCCCACGATGTTCCATATCTTTTAACATAAGGTTTTCTTAGTGTTGGAACTCGTTATGAGGATGATATTGCAAGCCAGGGAAAACAGAGTTATGCTTTCAAAATTCTGAGGGAAAATTATGTATAGATTTTAATACAAGAAAAACTCTCATTCAAATGGAAATATAAAATATGTACATTTCTACACATATAAAGTATCTTGAACTCCCCTCCCCAAATTTTTAGGTTGCCCATAAAGAGTGGGAATATGGGTGGTTTTCGTTCTTTAGAAAACTTTGTGTACTAATTGTTTCATAGTAAGCTTGTTTCATTGTTCTAATCACCCATACAGAAATATAATAATAGCTAACCTTATTGGTTGCTAATTGATTACTTATTGATTAAGATCTAGGCCTACTCTAAACAGTCTGTATTTTATGAATTCCTTGAAGCAAATCTTTGAAATAGGTGCTACGGTTATCTCCATTATCTATACGAGGAAACTAAAGCACAGGGCAGTTAGGTGACTTGCCCACTGTCGCCTGTCAGTGTTCAAAACCAAGGAACCTGGCTGAGAGGCTGACCCTCCGAAAAGGAAATTACACTAAGAGAACAAAAAGAGAAGGCAAATGTTGCCAACAATGACAACATCACTCTCACTATTTTCACAAAGACAAGAGCTGCAGCGCCAGCATCCTTCCTGTTATCTTGATGTGCTTGCTGTGGGGTGAGGTCCTTCACTGGGGACATTCTGTGCACAGCACCGAAAGGAAGATGCCCACCTGAAAGCAAGTGTGGCCCCACCCCCGGGAACAGTGAGCCTGGGCTCTGCTCACTTTTAAATGCATTTGACACCCTTGGCAGTTCTGGCCATCATCAGTACTACTTCACTTATTTCCAAGAAGCCTGGTGTGTTTGGGAGCACCTCTTTGCCTCAAACTAAATTGGCCAGTCCCAAGGTGAGCACCTGAATCTATGCTAGACTGGTCTGAACCTCTTCTGTGTATATAAGAATGAAAAATATTAGACATCAGTCACTTCATCCAATTAAGTCCTTTATTTAGTTGTTGTTGTTGTTGTTGTTGTTTTAAAAAAGCACTTTTTGCTTCCTGGAGCCTCCTTCAGGGGTACCATGGGCTGAGCTCAAGGGGAAGTCAGAGGGCTCAGGGATCCTGAGAAGCTGCCTGAGCACAGAGCATGCTGGGAAGGGCTGAGCGAGGATCTGAGCGAGGCAAACTAAGGATCCTTCCTTTATTTAGTTTTAATAGTAAAACTAAGAGCCTGATCTAAGTTATTCCTTCTTCAGTAGATGTCATTTCAGTGGATTTTGCAGTCCCTCTGATACCAATATTCTTATTTCAGCCATCTTTGTTTCTTTAAATAATTGCATTAAATAAAATTTCATAAGTTGAAATTGCATCGAATGTATCTGGTGACATTTGTGCATTCTAATGCCTCCAAAAAGCCCTGTTCAGTCTGATATTGAACTGTATCCAAATGGAAACCCATTAAAAAACTATTTTTCTGGCAAGAAATAATTGATATGAACCTAGACTAATGTGGTATTAAAGAGGTCTAGGAAGTTACACAGTTAAACGTTTGTTTGCTAGAATCCCATGTCAGGCAATGTAAATGTTTTCTCTCTGTGGACGTACTGTGAACTGATTTGAGGTTAGCCTGGTTTAAATCCTGGCAAGTGGAGTTAGTGTTTCTTATGCTTGGATTTTGTTATAAAAATCCTGGCAACAAATGATTTTAGCCCTATTATATTTTAACACCCTTGAAACCAATGTCTGTATTAGCTTCCTATATTAAGAGGGGAGAAAATGATACCTCTAGGGATTCTACAGTTTTTCTCTTCACATCCTTTTTGGCATAAAGTTAAATTTCCTTTTTCACTTATCTTCTCTCATTTTCGTAGTAAGAAGTACTAGATTCTCCTGTGGCTTCCAAGGTGATGCTAGTGGTAAAGAACCCACCTGCCAATGCAAGAGATTTAAGATACATGGCTTTGATCCCTGGGTCGGGAAGATCCCCTGGAGGGGGTCATGGCAACCCACTCCAGTATTCTTGCTGGAGAATCAGATGGACAGAGGAGCCTGGCGGGCTACAGTGTAGAGGGTCACAAAGCCAGACACGACTGAAGTGACTGAGCCACATGCATGGATTCTCCTACTGACCCCACTTTGACCCCTGCTTTCTCCTCTGAGTCTATGGATTCCCTGTGACCCACTCAGGCTGGGCCTCCCAGAACCCCCCAGCTGTGACCCTGAATTTCAGTCACAAGCTTGAGTGGAATAGACCACTAAACATTTGAGTCCAGCCAGCACTTTTCCTTAGCATCTGCAATTAAATCTCTTGGGCTGGCATTCTTTCAGATAGGCCAGCTAGGACTCCAAATAATTTTCCTCGGGTCCCACAGGGAAACAGTCCACAGACTTTGAACTTGGGTTCACAAGTCTGTCTCCTCAAAACCATCAATTTGTTTTGATCCAAAAGATGCAAATATCTCATTACTCTGTCCTTCTTCATTATAAAGATAGAAGGGTTATAATCATCTGCACAAATTCATACCAAGGTGTTTCCATTCCCTCTTCAACTTCTTAAAGATGAAATGCCCAAATAAATGAAGTACTAATAATAGCCTGCAAGATAATTAGCTATAAAGTGTCTTGGCATTTTAATTGGGCAAAAGCCTCCTGTGTTTAGTCACTCAGTCATGTACGACTCTTTGCAACCCTATGGACTATAACCCACCAGGTTCCTCCATCCAAGGGATTTTCCAAGCAAGAATACTGAAGTGGGTTGCCATTTCCTTCTTCAGGGAATCCTCCAGACCCGGGGATCTCTTGGGTCTCCTGCACTGCAGGCAGATTCTTTACCTGTGAGCCACCGGCTTCCCTTAGGTTAAGTGAATGTAACTCTGAGACTTCAGTGAGTCCTGAGAGGCTTCTGGTGGGAAAGAAGGTGGGTTGACTGATGTGTCAGGAATCACTCAAATCCCAGTGTATCAGAAGCTTAGCCTTCCAGCAGTGGACAGTCATCCATCACCACCCTAGCTGCTGCCACCCCTGCGGTTTAGCTTGATCTTAGCCCAAGGTCTGGACTTCAGTGTTTTTGGACCATCCTTGTCCATAGTCCTTCTCCCTCAGCTTTATGTTCGCAGCCATTTCTGAAAATACTGTGCGCGCAACTTCAGTCGTGTTTGTCTTCGCGACCCCATGGACTGTAGCCCACCAGGCTTCCCTGTCCATGGGATTCACCAGGCAAGAATACTGGAGTGGGTTGCCGTTTCTCCTCCATGGGATCTTCCCGACCCAAGGATCGAACTTGAGTGTCCTGCGTTTCCTGTATTGGCAGGCAGATTCTTTACCACTGGCACCACCTGGGAAGCCCATGTTCTGAAAACACTGGGTTGACCAAAAAGGTCATGGAAAAACTTGAATGAACTTCTTGGCCAACCCTATATAATTCAAACCTTATCATCTTTAATCCCTGTTTCAAATGTAAAGAAAAAAATAATTTCTTTCATATATCTGTGCACTCCTCACATTGCTGTATAATTGCCTACATGTTCGCTCTCTTCTATTGGGCCTGAGGGATTCTCAAAGGGAAGAACTAGGTCTTCTCCAGCCTTGTCTGTCTGACTTCTCTAGGCTCACTCAGCAACTATCCCTGGTCTTTTTCCTGCTTCTCGAGCACACCAAGCTCCTTCTCACCTCAGGGCCTTTGCACTTTCTGTCCCTTCTACCTAGAGAGTTCGTCTTGTACATCTTCATGTGGCAGACTCCTTCTCATCAACAGCTGTCAGTCAGCGGCCACCTCTCTGAGAGACGGTTTCTTTTTAAAGAAGAAATGAAAAACACATCCTACTCTTGGTGAGAGGAGAGATTTTATCTGTTTAGTTTTGACTGTGCTGGGTCTTCATTTCTGTGTGAGAGTTTTCTCTGGTTTCAGTGAGGGGGGCTACTCTTCGTCCCGGTGTGCGGGTTTCTCGTGGTGGTGGCTTCTCTTGTTTCGGAGCACAGGCTCTAAGTGAATGGGCTGCAGCAGCTGTGGCACACGGGCCTAGCTGCTCTGTGGCGCGTGGGATCTTGTCAGACCAGGGATTGAACCTCTGTCCCCTGCACTGGCAGGCAGATTCTTTGTCTACTGTGCCCCCAGAGACGTCTCAGAGAGACTCTTTCTGATATCTCGTCTAAAGAAGCCTCCAACCTCCAGTCACTCCATCACATTTGGCTGTGGGATCTTAGTTCCCCGACCAGGTGTTGAACTCAGGCCCTTGGCAGTGAAAGAGGGGAGTCCTCACCACTGGACCACCAGGGAATTCCTTGTTTTGTTTTCTTCACAGCAATATCTGATGTTATTAGGTTGATTTTAATCCTTTAAAACAAACAAACAAAAAGTCTGTTTTAACTCCCTGAGAAAAAGATCTTGTCTTGTTCACTGCTGTATTCTTAGCACCTTGAAAGGTAGCCAGCATCTAGAAAACAGTCAATAAGTACTGTTGCAATACATGGATGACGAGTAGTACTCAATAAATGTTACTTGAATGAATAATAAACGGATATGTTTGGTTTCCCCTTCTGATCACTCACAACCACACCTTTCATGTGGCATAATCGCCTTCACCTTTATATTGGAACGACCTCAATTCTCTGGGTATTCTTGGAGCTCAAATAGGCAGGAACCCTATGGAATTTATCTGTGTATCTTCCTTAGTATGAGAAACTCACATTTTAGTTTTCAGCAACCATCTGAGTCACTCCTTTCATTTTCTTTTTTTCTTTTGTAAGAAAGTCTTAAAAAAAATTTTTTTTTTTTTTCATTTTTTGGCGGCTCTGGGTCTTGGTTGTGGTGTGTGGGCTCTAGAGTGCGTAGTTCAGCCATGCAGGCTCTCTAGTTGTGGCTTGCAGATTCAGTAATTGCAACACACGAGCAATTGCTCTGAGGCATGTGGGATCTTACTTCTCCAACCAAGAACTGAACCAGAGTCCCCTGCATTGGAAGACAAATTCTTAACCATTGGACCACTAGGGAAGTCCCACTCTTTCCGTTTTCAGATATCTAACAGAGCCCAAGAAATGCCATTTGGGTTCTTACCAATGAGTCAGACTAACCTGGCATTCTGTCTTTATGGGTAAGCATGCATGTTCATGATGCTTAGGGTAGAGAAGCACCATCTGCATGGCCAAACCTTCTATTCATGCTTCTGAATCTCAGAACCGAATGTACTGAAAAGGTCGGGACAGCAGTTTCCTCATGGGTAAAATAATCAACATCAATTGACTTGCTTCCAATAACCTTATATTGACCTTTGAACCTCAACAGCACATCAAGATATCTTTAAAGAACACCCTCAGCAATGCCCTGTGCTCGGTTGTGACTTAACAATCAAATCCATGTACAACCAGAGCTTGGGATATTTTCCCACTGATGTGTGTTTTTTAACTTATACGTAGGCCAAAATTCGTCTGTCATTTTTACTTTGCATAGTTTATTCCTGTCATTTTGGCATATCATTCCCTGTAAAATTTTAGTATCATTTTCTAATTTAGAGATTTTACTGTGCACTCTCTTTTCCAAAACATAATAAACCATTAAATTAGATTGGTCTAGGATTGATTCCTTGGGAAATTCCACAGTTTACATTTTTCCACTTAATACTATTTCCATTATCTTGATACTAATTCTTTATCCATATTAAAACCCTCTGTCTAATCCTAAGGTAACTCAATTAAAAAACAACTATTGCTGTGAAAAATTTTCAAAGATTTTTCCAAGAATAAAATACACTTGATATCTTCTTTTCCCACATGTTTGTTTTTTTTCCCTGAAAGAATTTTACAGATTAGTTAGGCATGATTTCTTCTAACAGAAATTGAGTTGGCTTTTCTTTAATTGACAGATACTCAGTAATCCTATTTTTCATTCACATTTCCACTAATGTATAGATATCTTCCTTTTATAGTCTGAATTCCCTCCCACTAAATACTTTAGACTGGGTAAATAATGATTACATCTAGAATCTCAATTTTCAGCTTTTCTTTATTAACATAGGAAGTAGATAGAAGAGAGTACTACAAAAACAAACCAAAAAAACACCAAATCTACCTTACTATTTTAAAAATTATTTTATTATGTGATTAAAAATTATTGTCCATGTGCCACATTCAGCCACTGGTAAAAGTGTGAGAAAATTAGTAAAAAATGATCTGACCAAAATCATCATATTTTCAGCATCCATTTAAATATTTCAATGTTTTTCTTTTCTCTTCTCTTTAGCTTTGCCTCCTAATTCGTTCTATCATCCTCTCATCCAGATATTGTTACAGCTCTTTCCTCAGGATTTGTTTATTTTTTTCCTTTTATCTCTAACTCTTTTACTCTGTATTTAGTTTCATTGCTAATAGCCAGTAGTTGGTCTAGTAATGAATTTTAACTTGGAATACTCATTCACCCTCTATTTTATGGTTATTGATGTTACTCTTACAAGTTTTAAATGGACTTTAATGCATGATTCCTTTTTGAAGAATTTGAAATGCTTGTAATTCTTAAGTTTAAACCCATCTATTATTCTCTAGCATACTTTTCTAAACAATCTGAGCAAGTAAAACATTTAACCTTTTTTCTTTATTCTGCTCTATTTGATAGAAACTCAGTACTTTTGATTTGTTAATAAGACAAATAAATCCTCCTTTGAAAGACATGACTGGTACTGTACTTGTGTTTAGAGTCATAGCTAGAAATTCTAAGCTCTCAGGTAACAATTTTTCAGAATGCGTCTTTAACCTACGTTAATTGCAAAATAAACAGATACACAAAGCTAAACCTTCAGAAATCTATGCTAGATGTTCAAAGCTTTCTAATGTTTTGAAAAGTCATCAAATACAACACTTGAATGGATTTGGCTTATTGTTTGCATGTTTTCTTTAACAGCTTTATTGAGATATAATTTACACATCATACAATTCACTCTTTATAGTGTGAAGTTTAGTGGTTTTTAGTACATTCACAGATGCAGCCACAGTCAATTTTAGAACATTTTCATCACCTCAAGAAGAAACCTCTGTTTTTTGGCTATAACCCCCCCAATTCTCCATCCTCATCCCACTTCCTCCTCACCCCCACCTCATGCCCTTAAGCAACCACTACTTGACTTTTTGTCTACAGAGTTGTCTGTTCTGGACTTTATGTAAGTGAAGTCACATGGTATNTTTTCATCACCTCAAGAAGAAACCTCTGTTTTTTGGCTATAACCCCCCCAATTCTCCATCCTCATCCCACTTCCTCCTCACCCCCACCTCATGCCCTTAAGCAACCACTACTTGACTTTTTGTCTACAGAGTTGTCTGTTCTGGACTTTATGTAAGTGAAGTCACATGGTATGTGGTCTTTTGTGACTGATTTCTTTCATTGAACATAATGTTTTTAAGGTCCAGAACAACAGACTGGTTCCAGATAGGAAAAGGGTACATCAAGGCTGTATATTGTCACCCTGCTTATTTAACTTNATATTTAAAAGCAGAGACATTAGCTTGCCAACAAATGTCCATTTAGTTAAGTCTATGGTTTTTCCAGTAGTCATGTATAAATGTGAGAGTTGGACTATAAGGAAAGTTGAGTGGTTAAGAATTGATGCTTTTGAACTGTGGTGTTGAAGAAAACTCTTGAGAGTCCCTTGGACTGCAAGGAGAACCCACCAGTGCATCCTAAAGGAAATCTGTCCTGAATATTCATTGGAATGACTGATTTTGAAGCCTAAACTCCAATACTTTGGCCTCCTTATGTGAAGAGCTGACTCATTGGAAAAGACCCTGATGCTGGGAAAGATTGAAGGTGGGAGGAGAAGGGTATGACAGAGGATGAGATGGTTGGATGGCATCACTGACTCAATGGACATGCGTCTGAGTAAACTCTGGGACTTGGTGATGGACAGGGAGGCCTAGCATGCTGCAGTCCACGGGGTCACACGACTGAGCGACTGAACTGAACTGATCTGCCAAATTCAACCAGCTTACTTGGTGACTTCTTCAAGCTAGGGGCTGTGTCTACATCATGTCTCAAAATTTAATATGCATGTGCTTCACCTAGAGAACCTACAAAAAAGTAAATTTGGATTCTGTAGGTCTGGGATGGAGTCAGAGATGCTATGCTTCTGACCAGCTCCCAGGTAATGCCAATGCTGCTGGCCTGTGCAGCACACTTTGAGTGACAGTGGCAAGGTCCCACGTCTCACGTGATGTTTGGGGCCAGGACTGATCCCCCTGTCTCACTGAAGGAACTCTGCATAATTCATGCACTGGCCATTTATCTTTCATACATCTTCACACCTTAATGCAGCACATAATACAATAAACCTTCCATTATCTGATAACCAAATTGATTCCTCCTGGAGTTCATATAATTCTTAATTCAATTGTCCTGAGGACTCTCCTTGAGTAATAGGAATTAGAATGTTGGGTTGCAGGATAAGAATTCTAAGTAACTTTGACAAATTGGAGGAATGTTACATTATAAATGAACAGGATAAAGTCCAGCAGGGAGAGGTGTTAGACAGTGCCCTTAGGCATGAAAAATAAAGGATACACCATGAGGAGACCTGTAAAGTACATGTGAAGTGAAAATCCAGAATCTCATCATTCGAGGTGAAAAATTACACTGAAAATAAGCATCCAGGCAAGGAACTGCAGAGAAGCAAGACTGCAAATACCTCTCTTAAAATACAGAGCCCTGAGTGAAGAAGAAATATATTACTAGGCATTAAAATCACTCAGCATGTGACTAAGTTTTAAATATTAGACTTGTGATAATTATGTTGGCACGGCTCCTAAACTGATTTTGACATTGTTTTCTATCCTGGTTGTACCTACTGTATACTTAATTCCTTTAATAGTTATGAAAAGCAATAAATCAGTCCTGGCACATTAGAACCAGGGTCCTNTAAAATCACTCAGCATGTGACTAAGTTTTAAATATTAGACTTGTGATAATTATGTTGGCACGGCTCCTAAACTGATTTTGACATTGTTTTCTATCCTGGTTGTACCTACTGTATACTTAATTCCTTTAATAGTTATGAAAAGCAATAAATCAGTCCTGGCACATTAGAACCAGGGTCCTGTTAAAAACTATTGATATCCAAGACGATTTGTATTAATTTGCTCAGGCTGCTGTTACAAAGCACCAGAAACTGGTTGGCTGAGAATAATAGAAATTTATTGTCTTATGGCCCCAGAGACCAGAAGTCTGAAAGTTAGGGGCTCCCTTTGAAACCTGTAGAAGGATCCCTTCTTGCCTCTTGCAGCTTCTGGCAGTCCCAGACGTTCCTTATGGCCACATATCTACAATCTAATTGAGTCAGATACGATTTAGCAACTTAACAACAACAAATCTTACCTAGTGATCTCTTTACATCTCTTCACATAATCCCTCTTGCATGTCTTCCTTGTATTCAAATTTCCCCTTTCTATAAACACACTAGCGACTGAAGTGACTTAGCACCAGCAGCAGTCATTTTAGACTAGGGTCCACCCTGAAGATCTTTGATTACCTCTTTAAGGATGCCATTTCCAAATTAGGTCACATTAAGAGGTACTGCTTATTTAACTTATATGCAGAGTACATCATGGGAAATGCTGGACTGGAAGAATCACAAGCTGGAATCAAGATTGCCGGGAGAAATATCAATAACCTCAGATATGCAGATGACACCACCCTTATGGCAGAAAGTGAAGAGGAGCTATAAAGCCTCTTGATGAAAGTGAAAGTGGACAGTGAAAAAGTTGGCTTAAAGCTCAACATTCAGAAAGCGAAGA